>VDFB02309356.1:0-13710 GCA_007258455.2 Sequoia sempervirens
AAGTGTGACTTCTATAAGACTGAAGTGCAATATTTGGGCCATGTGATTTCAGGTGAGGGAATTTCAATTGATCTTGCAAAGATTCAGGCCATTGTGGATTGGCCCGCACCCACAAATGTCTCAGAAATTCACAGTTTCATGGGACTAGTAGGCTATTATTGGCGTTTCGTCCAAGGCTTTTCAAGGATGGCACATCCTATCACCTCTCTCCAAAGGAGGGGAAAGAAATTTCCTTGGTCCGATCAATGTCAGTTAGCATTCCAAACTCTTAAGGAAAAGTTGACTAGTGCACCAATCTTAGTAGTACTGAATCCGACAGGAGATTTTGTGGTTTGTACGGATGCTTCTTTGGAAGGCTTAGGGGCCATTTTGATGCAAGAAGGGCGAGTGATTGCATATGAATCACATAAACTTAATGATCATGAACTAAACTACCCCACACATTATCTTGAGTTGGTCACAGTTGTGCATGCTTTGGTAAGATGGAGGCACTTCCTTTTAGGGCATCGGTTCGAGTTGCATACAAATCATCATAGTCTGCAATACATCTTCACACAACTGAACTGAATGCAAGATAGAGAAGGTGGATAGAATTCTTGTGCGAATATGATTTTGAAGTGAAGTATATCCAGGGCAAAGAGAATGTGGTGGAAGATGTGTTGATTCAATGCAGGCATGATTATTTTGTTGTGGCTCTTGAGGTTGATTTGAGGAGTCATATCCTCGTAGCTCTTCCTTCAGATAATTGGTATCGAGTGGTGAAATTTGAGATTGAGTCGGGTAGAGCACTGGAAGGAAAATTTGTTGGATAGTCGTTGGATTCTAATGGTGTTTTGTGCTATGCAGGCCGAATGTATGTACCTCCTGTAGAGGGTCTTCTCACCCTAATCTTGACTGAAGCCCATCAGGCACCTTATTTGGCACACCCCAGAGTTAAGAAAATGTATGCGGATCTATGCTCACTATATTTTTGGGTAGGTTTGAAGTGTGATATCGCTGATTTTGTGGCTAGATGTCTTGAATGTCAGAGGGTTAAGGTTGAGCATCATCATCTAGCAGTTTTTTTGCAACCTCATCTTGTTCCAGAATGGAAGTGGGACATTATCTATATGGATTTCACTATCGGCTTGCCTATGTCTTCTAGGCGACACGACGCTATCATGGTCACTATTGACAGGCTGACCAAGGTAGCCCATTTCTCTCCTATCTGATCTTCCTATACTACTTTTGTGGTGGCCAAGGTGTTCATGGAAGACAATGTTCAATTGCATGGGATACCACGAAGAATCATTTCTGATAGAGATCTGGTATTCACATCCGCATTATGGACATCTTTACAGTGGTTCTTAGGGACTAAATTGAACTTTAGTTCTGCATACCATCTTGAGACAAATGGTTAGACTGAGAGAGTCAATTAGGTGCTTGAGGATATGCTCCGCATGTATGTCATGGACCAACAATCATGTTGGGAAAATTATCTGCACTTGGTCGAGTTTTCCTATAACAATGGTTATCATAGTTCGATCGGCATGGCTCCATTCCAAGATTTATACAGTCGTCCTTATCGTACCCCTTTGAGCTGGGATCGATTGGAGGGCAGGGTTCTTCTTGGACCCAAAATGCTTCAAGATATGGAGCAGTAGGTAGCTCGTATCCGAGAGCATCTTTTAGCAGCTCAAGACAGGTAGAAGAAGTATGTTGATGCACACAGAGTTGATCAGAAGTTTACAGTTGGTTATCAAGTGTTTCTTCAAGTTCATCCATGAAAGAGCCCTATTCGTTATGGAAAGGGTTCTAAGCTTGCGCCCTGCTTTGTTGGACCATTTGAGGTGTTAGAAAGAATTGGTCTTGTTTCCTACCACCTGGCCTTGCCACCCAGTCTATCACAGATTCATGATTTTTTTCATGTTTCAGTCCTTAGACCATATTTTCCTGATGTTACTCACATACTTGATTGGAATGCTCTACAGGTCGAGGATAGGCAGCTAGTTCTTGATCACGTGCTCGTGTTGCAGCATAGGAGACTCGCCCTAAGAGGCAGGGATATTGAGTAGGGGCAGTTCTAGTGGGACCCCAATGATGAGACTTCAACAACATGGGAGGATGCCTCTCATATCAGGGAATCCTATCCTTACTTGTTTACTAGCTTCCAGGAGTAAGCTGAATTCATGGGGGGAAGGATGTAATACCCCTCATGTTGCTGTTTAGACTTGATATTTTCTGTGGTTTTGCTTGATACTTTGAGACTTTGATAGTTATTGTTTATTGGTTGTATTGTGGAGATGTGCATTCATTTGGCTTTCATGTGGTGTGTGAATTGCAAGTAAAAATTACAAAATCAAAATCAAAACAAAAAGTATTGTTAAATAGAAAAAAATTAAGAAAATAAGAAGAAGAAAATGACCAATGAATGTTGAGTTTTGGCTAAAAAGTTGGTAATGAAATAGAAATCTTCTTTTAATTTTGATTTATGAAGCTTTCAAAAAGAAGAAGATATTTTTTTTATTATTTAATAGCAAAATTGTGAGATTTGGATACACAATTGACAAAAGCTTCAAAATATATGAGTTCTGGAAATTGGATCCTCTCGAGTTTTCTCTTTAGAATTTATTTATTTTTCATTGTGCTGGAAGAGAGGCTGTTTTTGGATTAAAATTTTAGATTAGAGAATTTATCAAGGAAATCTGGTGGAGAAGTTCTAAAGGAAGAAAGGGAGCTCTTCGAAAAGGCTATTGGAATTCAAGAAAGTCTTCGTCAATTCTTCAGAAAGCATAGGACTTCAAGTTCCATTCTATTTCTTTAAATTTCTCGGAATCAATAAAAATAAATATGTTTACTCTGTAAAAGAAAAGAAAATTTTTGAGATTTAGAATTTATTGGATAGCAAACCAATGAAAGAAAAATTTTGGGGTTTGCACGATGGGCGTTACACATCTTCTCAAAAGAATGCATGTGTTGGTGATGATTAGGGTTCTTTAGAATTTACAGAATCCTTCATTGAGGAATATAAAGTCGGCACAATCCACTTAAGACTTCCAATAACATCATCCACGCCCACTACCAAAGATGATTATTCTTATGTATCATGAGATAATGTGAGCAATAGTTGTAATGTCCTTAATGTTGATCCTCCTCCTTCTGAGAAAGATGATCGCACTTCTATTAAAGAGGTTAATGTAACTGGTAGTCCTATCAAGAAGGATGATGGTGACCCCATAGAGGAGCATGATCCTCATTGTTGGAACAATGCTCTCTATGAAGATCCTCCTCAAGATTTGCAAGCACGTTATGGCCTTTTCTTTAAGCTTGTCTCTAAATATGGCTATAGGAATAAAGGTTGTGGGCATAATGAACAAGGCATTTAGGTCCCTATAGAATGTGCACCTTCTAAGTGTAATTTGGGGCTTGGTTTCTCAAATGAACAATCTAAATAGAAACCATGGTTGAATGTTGACACAATTTTTGCTCAACCTCGTTCTCTTGGGTTGCTTCATCCTCCATTGTCTTCTATCTTCATGTCTTCTTCTAGTGATAAGTCGAGTCTTTCTCCACAAAAGAAAAGGTTGCTTATTGATCCTCATTCTTTTTTTGAGCAAGAGCATATCTTGTTGAGGCTTCTAAAATACCGCTTGATTACTCTTCCTCCTCCTACACATAAGAAATTTCATAAACATGATAAAGCAAAACATTATTTTTGTGCATACCATCAAGTGCCTAGCCATTCCACTAGTGAATGTAAGGCCTTGAATGATAAAATAAAATAATTTATTGATTCAAGTGAAATCACCCATTTATTTGTCGATGCACTTGCCTCTTATCCAAATGACAAGTGATATTAAGGTCTACCTTTATCCTATATGTTCTAAGTATCTTGCATGGTTCTCCTCCCTTGTATGTTGGGGGCAATGATAACTTGTTCTGAAGATGTGTGTCCTTCTTAAGGATCCCCTCTCTTCTCTGTCTTTCAAATGAAGTTTCCCTTGAGTGGACCCTTTTTTTCTTTTTAAGGGTTCTCGAGGGACCCCCCCTTTGAAATCTTTTCTCTTGAATGAAATCATTAGTGTTTAGCTTGGGGGAAACTCGACTAGAACTATCTTTTCTATGACTATCCTACAATCCAGCTCATAGTAGCCATAAGCCTCTCTAATTAGTCTTGCTCTATAGAACTGAGAACCTATAGAGCTCCTTTGCATCAAGCTTGCCTAACATGTTTAGTCTACAGATTAACATGTTATTTTGTAGGTGCACTTGTGAAGCTACTTTTCAATCAACCTTGTAGGACCAACCACTTGTGAGGACCAATCTGACTCTATGGAATCCCCTACATTGGGCTTCCCTTAAGAGAGAGTACCTCGGGTGCCTTCTTTGCAAGTTTGAAGGCCTGTAAAGTGCTTTCATCCTACAGGATCTATTCACCATTATATTGTGGGCCTCTGGTGTAGTTTGTTCAACTCTATAGGATAGAGTACCTACAGAGCCTTTTGTTCACCTTTCGTAGGTCTACAGATCTGTGGTGCATTTGTTGAACTCTCCTTGGGTCTAAGGACCTATGGAGCCATCTCTCTTGGAATTTTCATTCCTTTCTAGCTTCTCCATCTCTCTCTTAAATTCTCTCCTCCAATTTTATATACCGGATCAAAGATCTGCATCTTCTACATCCTAAGTATGTTCTCTTTCTCTCTTCAATATTGATTGCTTCCCTATATTTTGTATGTATTCTTCTCTTGAAGAAAATGATCCTTACATTCTTCTCTCCATTTAATAATTCTTTTGTGTTATTTCTTAATTTTGGGATGACACATAGTATTGAGACAACCTTTTACATCGAGGTCTCTTTAACTTTGTTGACTCAAATCTTGTTAGTTTGTTGTGTTTTTGTGTGTGTGTTTTATATGTTATAACCCCATGATATAGTGGCTTTTTATGTTCTAACATTGTTGTCTTATGCAGGTCTTTCTTGTCTAATGTGTTTTCTTTGTAGGTCTTCAATCTGGGGGCTTGATTCCTTGGTTCGAAGAGTTATCTGCTTCCTATACAGTATTCTTTTGGTATCATGATGTTATTTATGTTTAGTATATCTCCTTTAGCATGCATATTAGTGTAGATTCATATGCCCACTAAAGTGAGGGAAAAATGTAATGTTGTAAAATTACACCCCTTGCAATTTCACATACATTCTTGCATCCGCTTTAGTTTCCACTCCCTTAGCATTTGTGTAGGCTCATTTTATCTCATGCGTCAACCTTTTTCCCCTCTTAGGATGCTCAACACCCATTTTCAACAACTACCTTTATGTGTCATCTTTGCATCAAACCTTGCACTTTTCCTGTTCTTTTCATTTTGTAGCGTGATGTGTCTAGACACTAGTGCACCGCACAGATGTCTGCATGTCGTGCTAGCATCCTGTGATGTTTCAACATTCAAACGGCTATTTTTGAGCATGTTCACCACTTTTCAACTAACTTTTTCAGTGGTAACGGCTTGAGACGCCTTGAAACAACTCAAGAAGCTTCTTTTCCTTCTTCTCCTCTCCTTAAATGTTATCTTTTCAATTCATTTGGCCTTCTTCTCCTTCTTGGCCCCTCTCTCAAACATTCTCCCATCTTGCTCTTTCTTGAACAACTCTCTTGTTTGTTACAAAAACACTCTTAAGCTCTTACATCATTCTTTGTAGCTCTCTTGGCTCTCACAACCATCTCTTTTGTCCTTGCTCTCTTTGGATTCCTTAACCCTTGCATTAATTCATATCTCTCCTACCTTGTGCTTGCAAAAATCTTGGGATTCATCACATCCTTGTGATACGAGTTCTCCTCCTTGAGCGGGGATTGCTTTTATCACTCTTGCATTCATTTCATTCCTATTATCACTCTCTATCTATTTGGCTATTTGTAGAGGTGGGAACACCAAAACAAGGGTTTGACTGAGGCAAACCCCTATACATCCCCAACATTTTATCTTAGTCTTACGCATGCAGGTATTGAAGATATTCATGTGATGGAGGCTTCATTGCTTGGGTTGTTGTGATAAGTTTTCTATCTCTTATTCTCTTACATTGTCATTTATACTTCACTTTATTTCAGTTCTATTACTTTATGTTACTTTCCCGCATACTAGAGGTTTCTAGTAATCAGGTCGCTAGTAGTCACCTTGCTATTTTTTGGGATATTCTCAATTTTTGGTTCATACGAGATGCCATCACGTCGTGTTGTTTTCTATGTTTCGAGCTATCATCCTTTGGCCAAAAAATTTCTAGTTTTTCTAGAAAATCGATGTGACCTCTTTTTTATTATGAAACTCTCGCTTTGTTCCCTGAGATAGTTTAGGGAAGTTCACCCCTTGGGAATCTCAAGAATAAAGAGACTCATGAGTAGTGAATTCCCCATATCTACAATAAGTATTGCAATTTTCATCCCTTTTCTAATTTGAGAACTAAATGATAGCATATATTTTTTAAAGTAGTTAATTTATAATTTTAGATACTACATATATAAATATCTTTTATACAATTGTGGTTAAATACTTGCATGACTTATTTTTCTTTGCAATCCATCTATTTGTTGACTATATTGCCTATATATAGTTTTTTTTGCCAAGAATTCCTTCAAAAGGTTTGATATCCCTATTCGGTAATATTCTTAAGCACACTAAAGTAGCATGCAAATTTAGTGAAGAAAAATGAACTATTTTGCAAGCACACGTGTCCTTTTGTACATTGAATAAAATGTTTTAAATGATTTATCTTAAAGAGAAAAATAGAAAGCCTAATAAAATTCACATTGATTCTAACACTTGTTTTGAGATCTAGTGTTTATATAGGGTTATATAGTCCAAGATTTATAAGATCCCTTTTATATAAAGAAGGTTTGTGGAACATATAACTTTTGGATACCCCCACTCCCCTATAAGGTAGATAACACACTACTTGAGGCCACCGCAAAATGGTTGTTTTCCCCTTCTAAAATATCCCAAGGTAGAAATATTTAGTGCATAGAGAGATTTCATTAACAAGAACATAATAAATGAAGCTAACGATTAATTTAAAAGAAGGGAAAATTAGTCAAAGAAGTAGAAAAATGAAGGACCTCAAACACCTAGTAATATCGATATCACTAAAACATTTGAGAAGGATGAGAAATGAAAGAAAAATAAGGAAGACCCAAGAAGATATAATATATTGGTCATATATTCATCATAAGAATCTAAAAAATTTGAGATTAGAGATTCTAAGACAAAAGGAACTTTTAGAGAAGAAGAGCTAACAAATAAATCACCTCCTAGTATAAATTGTGGGGAAAAGAGAAGAAAGTATGAAAGGGTGAATTAAAATAGAAGGATAAAGTGGAACACAAGTCACTAAAATGTATCCTTGACACACTAAATAATTCATTAGATATTTTATTTCAAATGAGTGCATAAAAGAGAAAATTGGTAAAGGGAGAACCACATAAACCAAATATATTTAAGACCAAAAATAAAAAGAATTTGGTGCATTATAGTGAGAAATAAAAATATAAGAGATAGAGAAATTAAAAAATCCACAAGAATATTCTAAAGAGTGAAAGAAACCTTGGTAGAGGCCAACACAAAGTATGACTAGCAACAAAAAAAAAAGAAAAAAAAAAGGATATAGGATATAGGATAAGTAAGGAATGTAAAGGAGGAAATACTAAATGTCCATACATTTACCAGTCATTATTCTAGGAAGGAAAAACTTGAAAAGTAATAGAAACTTATACAACAACTACCATGGTGGACAGGGAGAAAATATTAGAGGTTATAACATATTATTTTTCTCATTGCTTACACCATAACAAATATTATAAAATATTTTCTATTAGATCTTGCCCTAAAGAATATGGGGAAAAATTAAAAAAGGGAAGTAGCCTTACAAATTGGTATATAAATAAGACATAATATGCTAAAAAATGTAGAAAATGAATTTTAAATCTTTTCCAAGGGAAATGAAAATTTATATGAATTATGAGATAAAGAGCTCTAATTAAATAAATAGTGGATATTCTTACATAGGGAAAAATGAAAAAAGATCTAGTCATCAAGAGGCTACAAATAGAGGAAAGACATGATACAAATGATGCTTATAATAAATTTTTGTAGACAAAGAAAATAAGTGAACCATAGGAAATAGGATTCCGCCTTTTGGGAGATGGAACTAGGAGGATCTATTTCACTCTTAGTTCATTCAAGGAAACCCTAGATATTTCAACCTAATGATCCAATTAGGAAAATAGATTGCTACAAGGTCTCCTTAGGCATGATTAAAGAGGGGTTTGCCACTAAGCAAATTCTTAGAAAGAAAGATATGAAAGCAATATGTTAGTCTAGCTAAATGACCTAGAAAATGAACTTGAAATCAGAATAACAAACTGAGAAAGAACAAAGAAATAGCTAGAAGACTAAAGATGATCAATACAAGGTTTGAAACTCTGAACATTATTGTTTTGAAGCTCACTGAGACTCATACGCTAGATTGGGTGATTTAGTCCTAATCTATGCTTTCTAAGTAGAAACAAGAATCTCACAATGACAAGTCAAAATCCACTGAAATCTGGAAAAATGCCTATACCAGGACTCATACTCCCAATGTGGTGATTAGTACTGTTATTAAGGTTTTACTGAAACTCTGGTATCCTCTAGTGATCTTTTGTAGCTTCTCTCTTGTCTAATCTTCGGGTCTAAAAGTTTGAATTTTGGCCTATAGGTGAATTTATGTGAAGATAACAACTTCATGACAACCTTGAAAACTTTGTCCTCAAAGGATCTTTAAGCTTTGAATCACCTAGATCTACAATCACACATGAAAGGGGAGAAAAATGTTGATTTGTTAGTGGATAGGAGTTTTCCTTGGTCAAACCCTATTTTGGTAATCAAACCTTAATGAGAAATGAAACATGAATGAAATGAAACATGAAACGTAAGATGAAGCAATAGAACCTTGTTTGAAACCTTGTAGATCTACAAACAAGCATGAAGTGGCCTCAATGGATGCAGTTCTTGATCATGATTCTTGATGAAAGATAATGCCTTTGAATACTTGAGTTGATCTCAAACAATACATCACAACCTTAGCTCAAATCCACATGCATGATGCACTAAATCTTTGACATGATGCTTGAATCTTGAATGCTGCAATAATCTTCTACAAGTCTTCCCTTGAATGCATTCTTGAATGCTCTAGAATACTCTATAATGCTCTTGTGAAAGTACTCTTGATTTCTTATGAAATTCTAGGGTGAAACTATGTAAAATAACCTTGTATTTATACTTAATTATGCCAAATTTCTCAAAATTACAACACTACAAGTTGACATCAAATCTAGGATAATAAAATTCCACCAAGAATTTGATTCAAAATAGGTCTTAGTTAAAGCGAGACTCATACACGAGTTGTGGCGTATGAGTCCCAGTGGCTAAAACCTAGGACACAGATTTCTTGGAGTGTCTTGTTCAATGTGAAAATTGAAATCAGGTCCCAATACCTAGGTGGGACTCATACACCCAAGGTGGCGTATGAATCCTAGATCACCAGATCTAGAACATGTGACTCAAAATATTGAATTATGATTGGTTTTTTGATAAGTGTTGGGATTATCCTTCAAAAAATGTATTTAATAAGGCTTGTGGATGAAAAATTGGACCAATTAAGACATAAATAGTCCCAATTAATTAATAAATCCCTAGATTAGTGTGAAAGTGTAAATTAGAACACCCTAAATAAGGCACAATTAAGTCCATTTCATTTAAAAGGACCCTAAACTTAATGTGAAAGTGTAAAACACATTACAACACTAAATCAAGGCAACATTAGACTCAATTTAATATTAATTATTCTCAAATTAAGTGTGAAAAAGAGATACTTTTTCCTACACTACATTTAGCCCCCACTTTAGTAAGAGGAGGAACTTGCTTCAAACTCACACTAAAGTATACATTCTAAAGGGGTGAAAGTGTACCAATGTGGATGGTATATAATGACAAAGATCAAGGGTGTCATCAAGCCCCTAGGATCCAAGATCCTACATCAAACCAACATAAGCACAAAGGGACACACATAAGGTGTATGATAGGCAACAAAACAAGATACACAAACATGCAATGTCAAGGAATAAAAGAAAGAAAAATAAAAACAATCAAAAATAAAAATAAAAAGAGGTGGATCAAGCCTCAACCATTTGTCCAATGTGATGTGGATCAAATCTAAGCTATTTTTCCAAAAATGCACGCTCACTCTGAGGCAACGAAACTTCAAGTTGTCCGTTGGGTGAGTATCCAAAGGGGTGGATCAAGCCTCGATTTTTTTTCCAACACAATGTGTATCAAGACTCAACTATTTTTCTAAAACACGCGCTCACTTTGAGGGAACAAAACTTTAGGCTATCCACTAGGTGAGTATCTGAAAAGGGTGGCTTAGTGAGAAAGTCATGCCTCTGTATCGACTTCTCACCATACAATGAGAAATTCATGCCATCATTTAGGCTCCTCATCATACTAACCATACCAAAGTTATCCCTTTGATAACTTCAATAGGGTGCCATAAAATGGATCCTCGAGCTTCACAAGGCCTAACAAGCTATGTTAAAGCACTTATGAACATTTATGCCTGTAAAGGATATTTTGTTTTTCAAGGGATTTTTCTTCAAAGTTCATGTAAGGTCTCATCTTAGGGAACATCATGCTTAATATTTCCAAGAGATGAAAATTCAAAGAAATATCATGCTCTCTGAGGAAATCAAATCCAATGACACTACTAAGAAAAGGACACGTTGTAAGAAAAAACAAAATTGCACAGTGAAACATGAGTGTTGATGTATTCCCCCACTTTAAAGCAGTTGCTAACACCATTTCTTTGAGAAATTGCTTTAAAGTAGCAAATTATAAATGCTAACAATAAAGAGGACATGAGAGCTTATTTGGAAATCCCTATGCCAAGTCATATGTTTCCAATTGAAGTTATGTCATGAAAAGGGGTTGCCCCCAAAATGTAATGCTAAACATAGAAAGAAAAGTATGTCACATGCGATCCAACTTAAGGCATGTGGTGCAGGAGCACCTAGGAGGCATTTGGAAACACTAGGCAATATGTTGGAAGCCTAGGAAGAATTTTGTATTTTGTGATTTTGATGTTTTAGGGTCATGTTGACCATCTTGTCTTGTGTTAGAAGTGTTAGAATATGTTAGAAGGAAGATTTTTCTGTAGTTCAGGGTAGAATGGATGTGGTTCACAACTTGTTCAAATAGGATTCTCTAGGAGCTAGCAATAAAGCCCAAAATGTTGCATTTATGCAATTTTGGCCTTTAGTAGTGGTTAATCCCGACCAAGGGGAGAAATAACCACCTTATGAACCTTTAAAAGGTGAACCTCGACATGGTGAGAGGGTTGGAAAACATTGGAATTGTAATAGTTTGAAAATTAGAAAAAATAGTGATAGTTTAGAGTGCATTTTTTTTTCTGTTCTTGTTCTTGTTCCTAAAATAGTAGTAAATGGATTGAACAAGGTCTTTTTGGTTATTTTAGAATGAAGTGAAACTCTCTTTGAATCACTGTTTGGTATAGTAGTTAGTTGGTTACTCGCTTTCAAGTGTTCTTGTAAATTCTTTGTTCTTCTTTTAACTACAGTTTTGACTAGTAAACTGTGAAAAGATGGGGTTTTAGTTTGCATTCCCACTGTACTTAGAGTACGGCCTTGTGAGAAATGTGGCTAGGCCCCATTCCTATACATAGATTAGTCTTAGGAGTCTATAGGAGTCCAAGAAGCATGGTGAAAGTCTCTTCCTAGGCGAGCTTGGCTATGCCCAGTTAGGAAAGACAGTGCAAAATAGACACTAACGTTGCAGGGGTGTCTAATTTCTAGAAACTCAGGGTGTGTGGTGGTTGCAGGAGGCCTTACAAAGGATTTTGTAGTGCCCTCTGTTTCGGTCGTCGTTGATGTTAAGTAAGTTGTTGTTGGTAATGTCATGATGATGTGGTGATTTTATTATTTAATTTAATTTTAAGGTTATGAGGTAACACTAATAATATGTTTGGATTTATAAAATTAATTTAATTATAAGGTTACCTGTTTCATTTGGAATTAAATAAAGAATTAGATGCAATGATAAACGTCAATTTAATTATCGTTGGGAGTTAGTTATTTAAAATAATCAGATTAGATGAGGAAAGGTAATTATCATTTAATGATTAAATTCAATTAATAAATTTAAAAGTGATAAAATATTAAAGAGGATTAAATATTAAAATTGTACTTAAGTTTAAATAAATTACGGTAAAAATATTTATTGAATTATATTTTAATTAAAAGTTAATTATTTATGAAAATTTGTTTTAGTTAAAATTTAGAGTTAAGTGGAAGTAATTTAAAATAAAAGAAGTTATTGGTTGAAATTAAATAAAATAAATACATAAAGTAATGATTAATTAAAGTGAGAAAATATTAGAAAGGATTAAATATTAAAATTTTACTTAAGTTTGAATGAAGGTAAAAACGAGAAAAGCCAGTAAAAGTTGGTACCTAATTATAATTGATAAGTTAATAATGCTATTATGGTAAGTAATGTGACGAAATAAATTCTAATAAAATATTATTAATGGTTTAAATGAATTAAATAAATCAAACTTGAATATTATAATTAAATAAACAATAAACATGCAAATAAATATTATTTGAAATTCAAGTTTCGGTTTGGGGAAGGTGAAAAGTCATTCAGTTGGGATTTCGTTCGGGATTGGTAATTGACCAAGAAAGAAAATAAGAGGGTGATTTTTCCGAATGCCAAGGGGGACTTTGGGAAGATAATTGGCAACCTGTGAAGAGAGGGAGGAATTTTACTGAAAGCAATTTCCACGAAGGAAGGAGCAAGAAAAGAGATTTTTTTTTGAAAAGAAAGAAAGAAGAGGAATTCAAAAGGGAAAGCGACTTCCAGGTTTTCTTTTAAATATTTTCCTTACAAATAGTGAATAGATGTTTTCCTGTGAAAGATTTCCTTCTTCCTTGAAATCTTTTGTATGCCAACTTCAAAATTTAGCTGAGTATTTTAAATGTCTTATTTTTCGGGCTGTACAAATTTGTATTTTCCTTCCTTTCATTTTATATATATACTTACATAAATATGGTATTCAATATATGTATTTTGAGACTGTAAACTGTCTGTAAATGAACTGTTTCCTGTGACTCTATTCAAACAGTCTAGTTGTGTCATCCATAACATTTTTTTATACAAACTAGTTTGATGGTAAATTTAAAGGGTTTCTCCAAAGTCCAGTTTTCTATTTGCTGTCCAAAAATCTCAAATACCCAGATTATAGTTTTGGCGTTATGCTTAAAATACGAGGGTGTTGTCAAGCTGCTCCCTTATGGTTGCGTTTTGCTGATAATAAATATAATTTATAAAGAGTTAAATTAAATTTTGGTCTGCTAGTATGATAGGTTTTGAGATAAATAGAGAAATAATGAAGATGTTAAGGGTTTATTATAAAATAAGCTGCATTTTGTTAATTATTAAACTTAGTGGTTAAAATAAATTGATTATTAGGGAAGTAATACTTGGAGGGAAATGATTTATTTATATTAAAAGAATTGAATAAATAAAATATAAAATCAATCATAAATAAAATATTAATTTTATTTAGGTTAAGGTTGTGCTGTGAAGAATTAGATTTTATCCCAGCTAGATAAATGATCTCTTATTTTTAAT
>VDFB02309357.1:0-25669 GCA_007258455.2 Sequoia sempervirens
ATCCATGATATCATCTATCCTTGGAAATGAAAATGTTTACTTGATTGTGATTTTATTGATGGTCCTAGAATTGGTACACATCCTCCATTATCCACTGTTCTTAGGTGATAGTACTATAGATACTCCACGTGGACTAAAAAGATCTTTGATTAACCCCTTCCTCAACCATTCTTGAAATTTTATATTTGGCTCCTCATTATTTTTTGGATTCATTATGTGGGCTACCTTCTTTAGAAAAATAGATCCTAGTTCAAATTCATTTGATGACTTATTCTTCTTACAAGTGGCAGACCTTTTGGAACATTATATGAGACTATATATTGAAATTCATTCAAAATGTCTAAAATATCTATAAGTGCATCATCTACTCCTTCACACACTTTAGGAATCAAATAAAAGGACAAATGTACATGCTTCATTCCATCCAAAAAAATTACCATCTACCAAAAAAATTCTAGCACTAAATATTAGATAACTTTTATTTTGTTTCTTTTATAGGTTTCAACTTATATCTCACTCCATATTTTCCAAATAATAAGTGAACATATTATGGCCTTCATTATTATAATTTCTATCATATTTCTATGGCCTTCTCAATAACAAGTTGTAGACACCCATTGGCACAAAATCACACAAAAATTCATCATTATTATCTCCAATCTTAAAATTTACAACACACAACTCAATAACCAAATCCTTATGCTCTTTCTCTAACCAATTGCTCAATCCTCTATGGATGTTAATCCTCTAATCCTCTATGGATGTTTTTCCTCTTTCTAAGTTTCTTCAAAATTCTTATCTAGATCTAGTTTCCTCATCTATATGGGAAACTCTAACATTGCCCTCCTATCTTATAATTGATCCTCCTTGATTCTAGTGGTATTCATAAGCTTGATGTCCTTCTTCACCACATCTAAAAGATGTTCTTTTGAATTTTCCTCTTTTAGATACATTTTCCAAATATTCCTCTTTCATGCATTGATATTCATCATTTTTCTTTTCTTTTTTCTTTCTCTCCACAACCTCCTTAAGATCTTCCACTAGCTCTCCCTCTATGACCTCCACATCTTTTCTTTATCTCAAATATTTTATTCAAATTTTCTTCTACCTTCATTGTAAAATGATATGCATCTTCAATATTTTTTAGTCTAACTAAGCTTCATTTTACTTGGAAAGTAGGTTTCAATGCATTGATATATCATGGATTTTGAACGAGCTATAGTGTTGAAGTTTAGGATTTCAACCATGATGGTTATTATAAGCATGATTTCAGACCACTCAAAAGTGGTTGTTTGTTTTGTGGCCTCAATATGCCAAGGAAGATTAAAAGGCATCCATGAATTCCATAGTCTAGTTTTCTTAGAGATTACAGACCTATGGAATAGATGAAAATGGTATTGTAATGATATTTTATTGTAAAATTTCTCCATTGTACTTTGTATGTAATTAGGAAGATTTCTTATTAAATAGAGTTAGTGATTTTCCCTTGTCACATTTGTAGGTATAGGAATATAGTATTGAGTTATATGCATATAATAAAATTCTATAAACATTTCAAACCTTGTAATGGTATTTCTCATTTTATGTATGAATATATGTAGTTGTATGTGGATTACTAAGTATTCTCTTCCATAAGGTTTCGTATTCATTAGTGTATGTAAATTCATATTTCTATGTTCTTATTTTCATATTTTTTCTTCTATCAGTTTCATTACTCTATTGACAATAGATAGGCACTAGTTTGGAACCATCTACTAGTATCACACCATAAGGTCAAATCATTAACTAATAGTATAGGAGTAGGAGTAGTAGTGTTATGTATTCATGACCTCACATGATAGCTAAGTATTTATCTTCAATAGAGCTATTAAAATGAAATTATCTCATATGGGTCATGATTGGATATGGTTATTAGCTATGTTGGGGTCATATACAGTCAAATTTTCTTAGTCTAGTGATAATATTTGGGACTAAGACATCAAATTGAGTTTGGCCGTCCTTGTTTAATTATTATTCATTTTATGTGATTTAAGTTATACCCTAAAGAATACTCTCTCGATTCTAAGGTGAACTCAAAGTGTATGAGATCTAACCCACTCTCATATAGTTAGCTTAGATTCCTCCATAGTTCTATTGATGAACTATTTTATGCACATGTTAAAAATCTTAGCCTTGTGAGTAGACTTTGTTCTAGAAAGTGGAGTAGTTACTTTAGGACTTAATAAAATGACACCATTATTGAGGATATGAAGATTGAACTCATATTTTAAGAACCTTTGTAACTTGAAGCTTCTAGATGTGTATTTTTTTGGGTGAGTGAAATAGCCCATCAAATCATGCCTAATATAATGGAACCATTACTGTGGAGAACATAAGGGATGTTTGTTATTAAATTGCCAGTGGTAAAAAATGTACATTTTTTTGTGTCTTTAATTTGGTACCTCTTTATCCTATGTTAATAAAATGGCACTTGAAGAATGAAAAGGGTTGTTGGGTTGAGAGGATATTGAAGAATATATTGGTGGCTATAACACATATTAAAATTTATTCCTTGGGGGTTCAACTACCTGAATGGTTTCCTTATTATTGTGAGGTGGTGACTCTACTATGAGAAGAACAAACTTTTGGTGTTTTTTTTCATGCTTCATTAACACATATCAAGTGACTACAACTAAGTATTTGGTACTTTATTTTCATCCAATTCAATGTATGGTTTCTTTCTTGTTAAATAAATTGGGTAGAAAAGAGAGGATGCATCCATTTTAACTCATGAACTATTTCAAATGGATGCATTTACCCTAGGGATGCTTCAAAGAATGTAAAATATGATCCAAACCCTAGGGAATATGGTGGGATCCATGTCCACGAATACTATGAAGATGAATCACCATGTTCATACAACCCACAATATGAACTATTTGCATTCTAACATACAAGAATGCATTCTTAAGAATAAGTTAAATAAAAATAGGCTTCTTGATTTTGAGATAGAATATGAAGAAATAATCATGAATCTATAATCACAAATACACCTTATTGTTATAGAAGAATAGGTTTCTCAATTCCCTTCTATTCCAATTGATCCCATTTATATGTAGTATAATCTTTCTTGTGTCAAGTATAAATTCAAATAATGAGATATTCAATCTATCAATTGATGCCTCAATTCGATGGATATTATCACTAGGAGGGGGATACACATATTGGGCTATTTTGAGAATCCATAGAAAATACTAGTTTGAAGATGAAGACATATGGATGTGATTCTTTGTTAAGTCACTATATGAAAAGGAAAATAGTTAGCATGCTAGTTTCCATGAGAATTAATTTTCATTATAGAATCAGCTTGTGGTTGTGTTAAAATAATAGTTCTTATTAAATCATGTTCTTGTTGTCTAAGTATTGGAAAATATCAAATGGAAAGAGGGAGAGTATAGTATGTATTTTAATCACTAGTTTGTTGTTGTTATTTTCAAGATCCAAAAAATTTTTAGACCTAACATACATATATGTATTGACATGTTTCTTGGAGCCTATGATCTTTCTCTACATTCTAGTTCAATATGGAATAATCTCAATTGGAAAACATGCAATAGGAATATGAATTCCTTGATTTCATTAAAAATTTAAGAAATAATATGATTGAAAAATATTTATCCTCAACAATAAAAAATGATAGTCATGAGAATGCTAATAATGGAAATTAGTCTATAGAGATAACAAGTAGAAGTACAATACAAATTGATGATTATGTTTACATGAGGGTAGAAGAAGGTGTTTGTGTAGTATTTGACAACAATATAGATGAATATGATAGTGTGTGCATCTATCTTCACTTGGATCAATCATCCATGAGTGATTATAATGGAAACACTAATGATGAAATCTAGCTTGAGAATGAGGAGTATGACCCTACTATTTCTTACAAGAGTGTGGAAAATTAAGAAAATTTCTATGCAAGAGGTTCATCAAATGAATCAAACTAGGTTGCTAATTAGGGGTCTAGGACTCCTTTCTAGAGCTTCTTCCTCTTCAATATGCACTTATTTTTTCTTTGCCTTTTCTTTTTCTCTGCAAATAGGCTCATCCGATTCATATCCATCTATCAGTACTGAATTCTAAAAAAATCTTCATCAACCTTGACACTTGCACTCTCAGCAACCTTGCTTACTATCTCATTGTAGCACTAGTATGATTTTATTTTAGTAGAATATCCTATGAATATTCCTTCATCAGACCTTGCATCAAAATTTCCTAGGTTTTCTTCATCTCTTCTGATATAACATTTGCTTCCAAAGACTCTGAAGTACTTGAATAGTAGTGATCCTTCCACACCATAACTCATAGGGAGTCTTTATATTGTTTCCTTTTTCTTGAACTCTATTAAGTATATAAATAGTTGTATGAATTTCTTCTCTAGTAGACTTTTAATAGATTAGCTTCTTTCATCAGATTCCTTGTAACTTCTTGAACAATCCTATTTTTCCTTTCAACTACTCCATTTTTCTAAGGAGCTCTATGGGTAGACAAATGCCTCTTTATGCTATGATTCTCACAAAACATGTTAAATTTATTGGATGTCAACTCCCCACCTCTTCAAGCCTCAAAAAATTGATTTTCATGTCCATTTCATTCTCAACCATCAATTATTTAACATATCTAGCACTTTAGATTTTTCTTTAAGAAAAGGAACCCATGTGATTCTAGAATAATCATCAATAAAAAGCATGAAATCATATCACCTTGAAGACTTATTACTCTTGTTGGAAGACAAAGATCTAAATGCACCAATTATAACAATTTGGTAGTAGACTATTCTAGTCTTTTGAAACTGCTTGTTTTCTTTTCAATCTAACAATCTTTGCAAACAAAATTGATAGGATTTGTAATCTTTAGAAGATCTCTCACTGCTTGAACTGAACTAATTCTTACTAGATTATAAAAATTAATGTGACACATCCTCCTATGCCATAACCAACTTTCATTAATATGAGTGATAAAGAAATGACCATCAACACCATTGAATTGATTTAAACATTTCCACATGTCCTTCTAAGAACAAGAATAGTTCCAGACCATTTTTTGATCTCACATCCGTCATCCTAAAAGATAAGATTGTATCCTTTGCTATGCATTTTTCCAACACTCAATAGATTATTACTTAAACCCCTAACATATTAAAAATCATCAATATTATTCTTTCCATCAAAACTGATTGAACCTATTCCACAAATCTTAGCACCTAAATCATCACCAAATCTAACAATTTCATCATACCTTTCAAGTTTAACAAGGTTAGTCTTGTATCTAGTCATATGATTAGATCAACCACTATCAGTGATCCAATAGTTCTTATCTTTCCTAGCATAAAATGTAGATGCCAAGGTACCTTCAATCTTATCCTTTTTCTTTGAAAGGAATTCCTTCACACATCTTTAAGATTTAGCATAAAAAAATTCATCTTTTAAAGCCATGAACAATCATTCATCATCATCATCTCCATAATCAAATTCATCATAAAAAATACTTGCATCTTCTCTAACATAATAAATTTTCTTAATCATCTTACCTTTGTTCTCCTTGTTTTTGTCATTCACAACTCCATTTCGATATCTTGAAGAATAGTGATCTATCCACAACTGAAACATTTGAAAGGGAACTTACCTTTATACTTAACAAGGTAAAAGTATAAAGTTGTGTCACACTTTTATAAAGAAATGTCCAACACTGATCCAGCATTTAAACTTGAATCACTAAAAAGTGGCATAGATTTTTGAATATTGAAATGATATAAACTAATAAAATGTGTATTTTTTAGTAAATTTTATGTTTGTATTTTTTTGAAAAAAAAGAAATATTTTAAAATATATTTTTATAAATTAACATTATAATTTTGTTACTCATAAAATGTTGAAAAGTCAAGTTACATGAGACGTAAAACTTTATATGGTAAAATTTTAATTTTTTTCCTTCAAAATTTTCTTTATAACATGAATATTTAGTGCATGGATATACTTTTTTTCTAGTTTGATAAACATATATTTTTAAATAAATATTAAAATATGTGTGTATTAAAACATAGTTGTTTCCATTTGACGTCAATTTTTATATTAAGTATTCATCTAAAATAAATGAAAAATTATATGATCTTGATATAGATTCTTTTATCTAGTACATCATATATTTTTTAAATTTTTTTAATAAGTTTTAGTATTTTTTCTTGACATGGAAATCAACCTATGAAAAACCCAAGAAGGGAAAAAACACAGTGAGGATTAGCTCACAATATAAGTAATATCAACACCAAATACAATAGGGATCACTACCAAGGGGCTCATTGTCCAAAGAAAGAAATACTTTCTGCCAAAGGCTCACTAATAGAACATAAAAGAGGATATAGTAGAAATGTTACATAAATAAAAGCATCTCAATGCAATAGATAATCCACTATAATAAAATCAACACCTTCACAACATGTCTGAAGAATTGTAGACACCTTTTGCTCACTACATCTAGTGATCTAACACATGAAAGCTTGCACTGCACTTCTCAATTTCACACTCTACAACTATGCACTTCAAACCATTTACATCTCTCACATCTATCTTATCATCCCTCAACAACTTAACTTATATTTATACTATCAACATCTCTCACATCTATCTTATCATCCCTCAACAACTCAACTTATATTTATACTATCATCAACCTTGAAACCCTTCCCCATGGTCAACTATACACATCAACCATACAAATTCAAATTAGGTTGATGCCAAAATGCTTCCATGGAAAATAGAAGTTAAAGAGGACCACATCACACCTTAGCTAGAACCCAAATAAAAAAAACCACACTACAACATGCTTTCATGAATAATAGATGTCCACCACAAGTAGAGTAAACATTGAGTCAGTCGTTACTTATATAAACACCATTTAAATTTTAAGTACATGCTTCCTTAAACCCAAGGATGACTTGTGAAGCACACACCATGGTTGAACATGATCTATAATATTCCTCAAACACCGTAAAATCCAAAAATATCCTTCACAACAACTTCCATCTAAAGAATGTACACACCTAGTACACTTAGACAACTTTTCCATACACTATTACTTGATAAAATGACTTCCTTAGCTCAAAATAAGTAACCATATTAATTAAAAAAATATACCAAATCAATATCAAACATAACCTTAGATCCACAAGGCCTGAAGCCATGCTATGGATAAATACAGAGCAAAGACATTTCTCCCATACACTTCTGCATTATAGAGTTCATGAGTGCAACTTCTTTTGTACAACATTCAAGAAAAACAAATCCTAGATATAATACCTATAAGCATCTCTCACCAAAATATCCCAAATGCACAAGAAGATCTTCAACCTAGAAGAATGTGAAGCAACACAAGAACACACCTCTACAATCCAAAACAACACTACAACACACTGTTTCCTCTTTTAATCAAATTTTCTCAAAAGCACTTGGAAAAAAAGCACCAGAGACACATCATCATCATCTTCAACACTTCCACAACACAATTGAACCAATTGTACCATAGAAACTCAAGAACATATCCATTGACAAAAGATTATCAAATAAATAATAGAGGTTGGCACCAATAGATTTACTAATGACAACATAATGCAACTAATCAAAGCATGGATAATATCAAGTGCTCATAATCTTACTCAACATCACACATTAATGACAACACATGATTATGGACATCAATGACAACACTAATTTCTCATACTTTCAAAACCATGCATGTCAACTAAATTGAAGAGTAGTTGATAGTTTGATTATATTTATACATGTATGATGTAGAAAATGATAACACATATAATTGAGTTTGTATAGATTTGAATATATTGTGAAGAAAACCTTTCTTGGACAAGTGAAGTGGGTATGGTTGTCTTGATTTTGTGCTTCAATGTGGTATGCTTCATAAAACCTTATGTGATGTGACATGTGAAAATAAAATAGTAAATATGTTGTGCATCAAGTATGATACACAAGGTATCTAGTTTGGGTTAAGGTTGTGGTGAACATCTAGGAGTTTCTTATGTGTACTCCTTGTGCAAATTATGCAAAATTTGAATTTAGTTATAGAGATGGATTTCTATTTTGATTATGTTATGATATATTGGTGTATCCCCTAGTTTCAACCACTCCTAAGGGAGAAGAGTGTGTTAGTGTAATTAGGGGTCAAGTGGGTAGGAGGAGACCCTCATATGACCAAGCCTATTTGGTGTGAGGTGAGCGATGGTGTGGCCCTCACTTCATAGGGTAAGATGAGCTACTATATGGACCTTATCTATCTAGGGGTTAGGAGAGCTACTATATAGTGCTTATTGTCATTTGGAGAGTGTCTTTCCCCATCTCCCCCTCTTTATGGATCTATTAACTTCATTGATATGTGATACAATTACATGTTTAATACTCCCTTGTCTCTCTTATTAACATCAAATATTGTAAACCAAAAGGCTTGAGGATTGACCTAAGTGTATCCTTGTTACTAGAGTAGAACTACTATTGTTAATTCAGTTACTATATGATTATCTCAAGTTGTGTGGGACATGTTGCATGGTGATTATTATATGATTGTCTCTGGTTTCAAAGTGAGACATGCTAATGTTACATTGTGATTTACTTAGGAGCTCTATGTTTTTTGAGACCACCTTATCCCCTCCTCCCACTTAGATGACTCTATTGAAGTCGTGAATTAATCATATTATGAAAATTTATATGATTTTGGATTCATATTTATGATTATTAATACAATTTTATTTGATTGATCAAGCTAATAGCTTTGAAATTATTTAAGTTATTGAGTAAACACATTGCAAAACTATTCTTTTTCCTCAAGGATGGGTTATTGAGACTTTTCTTTGTTTCAAATTTTGAATTTTGTTTGAAATTTAAGATTTCTTGTTTTGAGGCATTATCAAATTTTTGTTGTTGTTGGCATGTGTGTGGTAATATGGAATAAGCTAGACTATCATAATCATGAGGAGTCACTGATAGGTTTTATGGGGGGAGTAGATGGCCTGGGGAATTGTTATGAATGGGTAAATGGGACCGTTATGGAACTGTTACAACCCATTTCCCCTAGATCTATCAAATATTTTTATGCAAACATATCTTAGGGAAGACTTGATGGTAATTGTAGACATAGAAAATATATAGATTGATATTGTACACCTGATCCTGATTTTACTAACACTAGTTCATCCTGAATCATCTATTTGGTAATCATTTAATTAAATAATCTCTATTTAATTAAATTCATCACATTTCATCTCTTAATTAAATAAATCATTTCTTATCTGATTAAGTCATCATCTCCTATTAATTAAATAAATTTCTTTGTTTAATTAATCATATAGTCCCTCTTTTAATTAAATAATTCATTTTATTTAATTTATCTCTAAAGTCATCTTATTTAAATTAAATAAATTAATATTTATTTAA
The DNA here is from genome assembly GCA_007258455.2 of Sequoia sempervirens. NCBI lineage: Eukaryota > Viridiplantae > Streptophyta > Pinopsida > Cupressales > Cupressaceae > Sequoia > Sequoia sempervirens. The sequence goes on from VDFB02309357.1 coordinate 9,477, forward strand.
TTTAAAGCTAACACCATCCTCTTTATTTAAATTAATCTAATCTTATTTAATTAATTCTAAAATCAGTATTCCTCTAATTTTCATTCATTTAAATCCAAAAATCAAAATCAAATGGTCAAATAAGCTAATATCCTTTAAAGTAATCAAATCTTGATTAATCTTAGTCTTAATCCATCAAATCCTCTAGATTTTGCAGCTTGCAAATGAAAATCAATTAAATTGATTTATAAATAATCTATTTTCATTCAAAAAAGGCATCAAAGAGGGAATATTCTTCAAATTTGAAATCTCCCCCAAAAAAGGACTTGTCCTCCAACTTGGAATTTATGAGCTCTTACACGTCTCTTACATGTCTCTTACACAAGTCAACTTGGCATTTAACTCATCTTTCATCCCTGCTAAACATGTCATTTCCTCGAATTCAAATTTCAAACTTTCACATTGATCAAAACTTGCACATCCTTCATCCATTCACATGTTGACAAGTGGCATCTTGCCATTTGTTGATTCTTAGTCCCACATTACTCTCTTTTGGGCATTCTTCCAACTTGACATTCTATAAATAAGAGGCTTCATTTATCATTTGATCATCCACAATTTCAATACACTTACTATACTCAAATACTTCTTCAAAGCATTTGAAAGATTCATCAATTTATCAAATCCATAGCTAGGTTATGCAGGTTTTTTCATCATGGAGCACACTTGAATCTTCAACAAAGTGGATCACCATCACCATTCATCATCAAAGCTTGCGAAGTAGTTGGGAAAGGGCCAATTTCCATATCAAATTGGTACCAAATCCCCCATAGGATCAAGAGTTTTCATTATTTGAATACGATTAATCTCTCTTATTTCTTTTCCATTGCATTTCTTTCTTTAATTTCCTATTTTGAATTATTTTAATGGATTTTATGGGGAATCTTTCTCTTGACTTGCATTTCGATCTGATAATGTGTTCATTTGTTGTGTTCTTGGAGGTCTAGGATATTGGTTCACATTATTGGCACTAGAAGGAGGGAAAACTAGAAGATCAAATAACTTTTTTTGAGAAAATTCCATGCTTTTTGGTGTTTTTGTGTGTCTACAGGAAACAACACTGCCTACAATCCAACGGGGCCATATAGAACTAGCTCACAGTCCAACGAGGCTATACAGAACTGCTCCAAACTCCAAACTACGCCATTGAGCTTCCAAACTGAGCTGCCTATGCATACATAACCACTCCAAACTCCAAATTGCATTGCTAAGCTTCCAAACTGCGCTGCCATCATAGATAGAACCACTGGACTTTCTTTCTTTTTCATTCAAACTTAAAATGGTTATATCTTGGTCATTTATTTTTCTATTTCAAAGATTTGTTTTTTGAAATGGGGTAGAATTGCATAAGCTATCCAATGGTGTAGGTGTTTCTTAGCTTTGATAGAGTTAAAATTTTCAAATTTTCACTTAATGTCAAAACACAATGAAACTTGGTCTAAATTTTAGGGTTTTTATGCTTAATCATTTATCTAGCCCTCATATCTTTTTGTCTCTTTATTTCATACAACATTTGGAGCTTGTATTGTAGGTTTTAAAGGATCATAGTGCATGGAAACAAAAGAAAAAGCATTATCACATGATTGTAACAAATCTTTTTAAACACTTTGGGGAGAAATTATAATCCCTCTTCTAAGGATTTGCTATCTTTCATGCTTAGGACACACTAGATTAATTTTGGGCTCTAAAAAATAGCACTTCAATGTCTTGTTACAAAGGGGCTTAAATTGAATCTTAGGAAAAACTCACTAGCTTTCGTTTGAGTTTAACAAATTGAACACAGAAAATTCCACATTTGATTTTGGTGCTATAAAAGTAATTCATCATTGTTTTGTGGACTTAAAATGAACAAGGGCTACTTTGTTTTGTGATTTCTTACTCAAATTAACACCATTGAAAAGACATGTGCACTTCTCTCGCACCTCATGACAATCTTGAGAATCAAAAAGGATTTTTGGTGGTCTTAGGTTGGGATAAAGTGATTGCCTCCACACTTCAGTTTGGGTTTAAAACTGAACAAAACATTGTGTGAGTGTGACTAAACCTATTGCATGGGTTCTCCCTTTTTTTCTAAATGAATATTGATCTAACTATGAGTATGTTTACTTGCTATTGTTTATCTGAAAGGGCCTACCTTGTGGGAAAAAGTACTCACCCAAGGGAATGACCTAACCGGGAACACTCTAAAGCCAAGAGTATTTCCAGCCGGGATATAAAAGTGGGTACTCAAACAAAGGCCAGTATCACACAATTGCCTCTGATTTGAAGGGAAGCAATGGTCTCTCACCATGTTGGGTCAACTCATATGAATGGAAAGTATGAATTAAAACTGTTGTTGTAGAAAGGCCAAAATACCTATCTATTTTTTGGTGCAAGAATAGTCATTTTGAAGCTGCCCCACACTTTTATAGGTTTTAGTAGAAATGTAAAGTATGCCATGGGAGTTTCATGGGTACTGATACTTGGCTGCCCCGAGAAGTCAGTGTCATGGAGGGGAGTTAGTGGGGTCAAGCATCTAACCATTCGCGAAAAATAAACGTAGCTAGACTTGTCCAAGTGGAGACTCAACAAATATAGTCTTTCATATCCATAGGATTGTGCTTGTTATTTGTTACAAAATACTTTTCTTGTTCGAAAACATTTGGAAACAAACATTTAACATTGTCATCAAAATTTCAAAACCCTTTAGAAAGGAAATACAATTGACCAAATTCATGTGTTATTGCTCAAGCCCTTGGGATTTTATCCTTAGAGGTTTCTAAACATTTGAATTTATCTCTCAATTTGTTTACTAAAGTTGACAATAGGAAATTTTTTCCTTAAATTCCTTGATTTCCACATAACACACTTTGTGGGAGGAAAAGAAGTTAGGACATTGGATGTTTAGTTTGAAAATATAATCAAGAAAGTGTTTGTGGTAAAAGCAATTCACTAATCAAGATTAAATCGATTGAACGCCACACATGTTCTTTTGTATCTTTTGTCATATGGTCTTTTTAGGAAACATTAATCTTTTGGTTTGAAGGGAAAAGCATGTTCTTCAAAGACTTGGCCTTGTAAACAAGTCCTTCTTAGGTTAATTGAGGATCAAAATCAAACATGAATCAAATCCCATCTCACAAACAACCTTTGAACCATTGGAAAAATCATTCATACTAGACTTTTGGAAAATCTTTTAAATCAACATCAAAATCACCTTGTTTGGCTAAGTGTGTGTGGATGAATCCTTCCTCATACACCTAGTTAAATTATCATCTTGTGGAAAAGTTTATTCCATGACAACATCTAACCTCTTGGAGTTTATGAGTTCATTATCAAATCCAAATCAAAATCCAAATCAAAAAATCCAAAAGTCCTAAAGTCTAGTATTCCTCCAAGGTTCTTAAAAGTTCAACACCCATATCATTCACCCCTTTCATCCTTCATCTCATCATTGGTCCTAAATCCCTTAGAGGTCGACAAGGTCAAAACACAAGAACATGGAATATAAACTTGATTCATACATCATGAGTGGTCTAAGTCAACCAAACTATCAAAGCCTTACAATGCCACTTAGTTATCAAAACTCACATTTATGCAATCCATACATGGGATCATTATCTCCTGCAAACCTCAATGGTACAACAAATGTGAGTATGCCCAATCAAAATTTTGGAACATCTTTCCCAATGGTAGATTTAAATCCGAGTCCAAACCTACAAATCTATCAACCAAACACCCAATGCATAAGTCTTCCACAAACGAACAACATTATCCCACCAAATCCATACATGCCAAATGTGAATATACCAAGTACAATTTTTTCCAAACATGAACATTTCAAATCCACACTTGGTAAACTTTGGGATAGATATGTTTGCAAATCACATGAATGTTGTTCAAAATCCATCACACCCATATGTCCCCCTCACATTTCACAATGATCCATCATCGTCATCATTTCATGCGACACCACAAACCTCTCTCCCCATGACCTCACAAGGAGAAGATGACTTCTTTGGACTAGGGGGAATTTTTGATCCATCATCATCATCATTTCCCCAAGGGAGCATGCCACTCACTTTCCCAACACTCCCACCCTTGCCATTAACATTTGTATCACCTCTTGGTTTGGGGCAACCTCTGCTACCACCGCTCATCCAAAACACCCCCTCAACCATCAATCAAGGCATCATTCTGAATCCTCCCCCTTTGCCATTGATATTGCAAAAATAGACAAAAACCATCCCCCTATCACAAGAAACCAACACATTATCTATCATCCCTCAAAACATAGTCTCTCAAGGACTAACCATATCGATCACACCATCCACCACTCAAATCCCAATCATCAATATGACAGTACCTCTTATCACCACAATAAGCACTATTCCAAAACCTCCTCCACCACCCCCACCACCCAAACCAAACACATCAAACCAATACAACATTGCATTGTAAGCCGCTCAGCAGGCTACTTATCAGAAGACACTCCAACAAAACCAAAACTGACAAGCTACACAACTAGTTGCTCAACAAGTTGCACAAGCTACTCAAGTTGCCCAAGCCACACTAGAAGCCCAACAAGTACAAGCCTAGGCTCAAGTGCTAGCTGAAGCTCAAGCACAATACCAAGCCCAATGAGCAAATGTTGTTCAAAATCCAAACAAAATGTTAACAACTCCATATATTGATCGAATTCAATGATCGCATGATCAAGACCTATCTATCAACAAACACATGGAATATGTTTCTACCTCATCCGAAGATCAAATCAACAGACATCAAGAGTCAATTTTTTTATCATGATAAGAATCCCTCAACAATATCTAACAATGATCTATTTCAAGGAATGTTAACATTATTTGATCTTGTAATCAACAATCCATCAACCAATGACCATGTTGAAAATATCTCTACATTAGCTAATGAGTTAGAGGGAATATCTCAAGAATTTATTCTAAAGCATGATCAACATCTCTCACCAAAGTCTAGCAATGGTCCTTTCCAAGACATATTGACGTCCTTCGACCTCATGATTGCCAATATTGAAGGAATCTTCAACTCAACACTTGATCCCAATTCACTCAAAGATCAAGAGGATATTGAGCCACTTCCTATGCCTAATGAATATATCCAAGAACCCTTTGTAAGCAATCCATCCTTTTAAATTGACCCATGTCAAGAACTTGATCGAAAGCATGTCGGAAGCAATTCCGAAATAGTTCAAGATCAAGAATTTGTATCCCCAAGTTATTACAATAATATAATGGATACTCTCCTATCTATACAAGATGATCATACCCACATAGCACATACTCCTCCATCTACCAATGATATGCTTTCTTTGGATGGACATATAGATGATTTGCATTTAGAAAAATATTCCTCTACTCCTAACATTATTACACAAAAAGAGCAGATTATTGATTCCTATAGTCAAATTGAGTTGTCAACATGAAGATCAGATATATCCCAAATTTAGACTAAGGACATCGTGTATGAAGATATCCAACATTATCCACTCAAGGAAACATGTCAGATAGAATAAGACATTCTAGAGTTAGCAGAGCAGCAAATGGAAATAGCATCGTTTGTAGTGGTCATTTATCAGAGAATGCATTCTAAACAAGAGTTCTCAGAACACAAAGAATCAAAGCATGAAGGTGCTACTACCACCATACTAGGGGAAACTATGTCTCAAGCAAACATCAACATAGGGAGCACGAAGAGTCCTTATGATGAAACCTATGCCAATACTACAACCAACCATGTCATGAATCCTCATCCACCCATCACCCCATCCACAAATTGGGACAAACATCAAAAGAAGTTTTTGAATCAAAGCAAAAAGAATGTTATCATAGAAAAAGAAGCTAAGAAGCATATTAGACAAAACAAACACATATGGATATCAAAAAATACAAAGAAATATTATCCCTATCAAACTCCATTAGTCAAATAAACTATGGGGAAAAATAAAAAAGGGAAAAGTATCCATCAAAGATGTCCACAAAGGAAAAAGTAGGCTTCCCAAGTGACGTACAAAGTATATCAAGTAGTTGTTCCTAATTCCAAATACACTTTCGTATCCAACTATCATTGCTTATCTTCCCAAGTTTGGAGAGTCAAAGGTTCCAAGCTATCAACCAATCCATCTTCTATTCCTAAACACACTCCATCCACACCTCCACGCATGATATCCAATTCTCGCATTGACCATGTATTGGCAATGCCCCTTCATCATAAGGATTTAGAAAGTAATCTATCATGATGTGCGCACAAAGACAATGTTAACTCTAGTATCAACAAAACCGATCATGAATCTCAAAAGTTGTATTCAAGTGCACATATCTTGGAAAATTAGCTTCTTCAAGTAGGATATCAGTGGCACATTATGATATAAGCATCTACATCGACACCACCATGTGGTTCAACATGAGCTTAAATTCTTTCAAAAAATCCAAAAAATCCAAAAATCCAAAAATCCAAAAAAAATAGAAAAAGGATTGAAAAAAATCATCTTCTAGTGAAAACCACTATGGTGATGCTTTGGGAAAGTACCATGATGAAAACCTAGTAAACATGCATCATGTGTAGAATCAAGCATCTACGTGCGCTAGTTCAAGTGGAAGCATCTTATCCCATCCATAATAAATCCAACATTCCATCCATCTCATCCATAATAAATCTATTCATCCATGAACCATTTATCCAATCCATCTTATCCATCAGCATACATAGTCCAAATTATTTTGACCTCGATGAAAGTTTGGTGCACACTTTACACTTGCTTATGGTAAACATCTTGACATGAGTCATTTTCATTGATCATATCCTATCACAACGTTATCTGAGCCATGAAGCATTATCCAATAAAGCATTCCTTCATTCAAATGCCTTATCTTATCACAAGATAATCCTTGGCAACCTTTGAGTGCTTACCATATCCATCTGTCCACACACCTATCCAAGCATCCAATCATGCCATTCATACATTGCTTGACACTAGGGGAAGATATTTACATCTTGCTTCAGGTATAAATCTTGACATATATCCTCCAACTTATGTGGTGATCCAAACATTGGAAAATGTGAAATCAAATTGATCAAGAATTTGTGAGCCAAAATCCAAATCACTAGCCCATGGCATATTTTGATGAGAAGACATTCCTTATCAATCTTCATCTTTCATCAAACATCAATCCAAACAATCACTATCAATCACATCGAATGCGTGCTTCAACATCACATCAAATCATCCAAAGAAACTTTTCTTCCAAACCAAACTTCGTCAATCTTGATCAAATCAAATCCAATCAATCCATCATCATCTCAGGATATCCATCCTAATCCTTGTGTTTCTTAACACTATCCTTGCATTGTTGTGTATCCTTGACAATGTTATCATCATCAATCCCACGTCATCTTGGGATATCCATCCTAAATCCTCATTTTGCTTAACACTATCCTTGCATTGTTGTGTATCCTCAACAATGTTATCATCATCAATCCATCAATCTGGTTAATCAACCTTAGCTTTCTTTTTAGCAAAATCCAAAAATAAAGCATTGATATCATCACACACATCCATATCCAAAACGTCAAAATTGTGTGAAAAAAAAATCCCCAAAACAAATTAAAAACTTGGTCATCCAAATTGCGTCGTCTTTGAAATTAAACTAAGGAAAGGCTAATCTTTGATCAACCCCTAAGATACAAAATCCAAAATCATTCATAAAATCTTAGAAAAGACAAAGGCATTTGAAAATCAAAATAAAAAAACATTTAAAATCTCAAAGAATACCAAAAACATCCAAATATTTGAAAAAATCCATTTGTCCCATCTCACTTTCACCTGAAATAAACTTTCACCCATAGTAAAATCGATCATCACCTTCATCCTTTGGCAATACAAACAGAAACAATCACAACAATAAAAAAAAACAAGCTTCAAATTGGAAAATCAAAATCGAAACAACAAACTTTTAAATGTAAAATCAAACTCTTGATCATTTTCAAACATGTCAGTCAACCTTTTATCAAAAGCCTACCAAAAAACCTATCAACCCATCATCATCCTATACAATGTATGTCCTAGGATATATATCGTTCTAACAATGGGCATCATTTTGGATATCACTTTGGATACTTATCCTAAACAAAACACATCTCCTTGGCTAGCGGTATGAAGAGCATTGACTTGTTTCTGTACTTCATCTTTTTTTCTTTATTTATCTTATTGCACTCACTCCAATGACCTCTTGATGATGTCTAATGAAAATGATTTAGAGAGAAAGGAATGGGGCATCAATCATTATCTTTTTTCTGCTATGCTTGTTGGACATTTTTGTAATATAACTTGGTGAATAGTTGCTTTTTTAGGTGCATCCTAGCAAATTTTTTGTATGATAGGTATGAACAAGAATACTCCTATCTATTGTTGAGTCAAAGTCCATCGCACTAGGTGCAACACCATCCTATTTCTGTATACCCTGATGCATCATTCCTATGTTTGTTATCAAATATAAGGTAATTGGACCTTTTAAAAATCCCAACTCCTCGGTAAGAAAATCATCATCATCATCATCATCAGTATCATCATCTCTAATAAAGTTGGCTTATTGGTGTCTCTTGTCATCATCTTCCTACTTCCTTTCACGCTAGCATGGTACCATGATAGTTAATCATAAATCATCACTAATGCACCCATCCTGCATCCACAAATCATCATCATACTACATAATGCATATCATATCATATAGAAAGCATTAATCATACCACATGCATTCATCCCCATCATTGCATAATATAGATTGGTTATTCTAAGAATTTTATAAACCATACATCTATCACCCATACGCATAATCATAAAAGAATCATCATATCATATCATGTACATCCATATCATCCATGTAACATCATATCATCCATTACATATAAACATCATAATCATCTCATTTATATCATCACTCATGTAACTGTCATGGTACAAATCAAGATCAAGTGGGTGTAATATATCAAAATAGGCATGAGGCTACCCATGGATGATGACTGTTTACATCATCAAATTTTTCTACATCAAATATTTGAGTTGAACTGATCTTGAACCTTTTTGTCGAGAGATCAACCCTCAAATCAAACCTCTTCACCCGATCTCTCGAGGGGGCAGTATATCAGCATATTTCCTTCATCGGGGCAGTAGTGGGGCAATTTTTAAAATTAAAAAAAATGAATTTTGATTGGGACCATTTATTCTTTGAACCAACACAATGAGTACATTGCTTCAAAGAGGGGCAAAATGTAGACATACAAAAATATATATATTGATATCGTACACCTGATCCTGATTTTACTAACACCAATTCATCCTGAATCATCTCTTTGCTAATAATTTAATTAAATAATCTCTGTTTAATTAAATTCATCACACTTCATCTCTTGATTAAATAAATGATTTTTTATCTGATTAAGTCATCATCTCCTATTAATTAAATAAATCTCTTTGTTTAATTAATCCTAGTGTCCCTCTTTTAATTAAATAATTCATTTTATTTAATTAATCTCTAAAGTCATCTCATTTAAATTAAATAAATTAATATTTATTTAATTTAAAGCTAACACCATCCTCTTTAATTAAATAAATCAAATATTATTTAATTAAGTCTAAAATCATTATTCCTCTCATTTTGATTTATCTAAATCCAAAAATCTAAATCAAATGGTCAAATCAGCTAATCTCCTTTAAATTAATCAAATCCTAATTAATCTTAGTCTTAATCCATCAAATCCTCTAGATTTTGCAACTTGCACATGAAAATCAATTAAATTGATTTATAAATAATCTATTTTCATTCAAAAAAGGCATCAAAGAGGGAATATTCTTCAAATTTGAAATCTCCCCCCCAAAAAGGACTTGTCCTCCAACTTGGCATTTATGAGCTCTTACATGTCTCTTACACAAGTCAACTTGGCATTTAACTCATCTTTCATCCCCCCTAAACATGTTATTTCATCAAATTCAAATTTCAAATTTGCACATTGATCAAAACTTGCACATCCTTCATCCATTCACATGTTGACAAGTGACACCTTGCCATTTGTTGATTCCTAGTCCCACATTGCTCCCTTTTGGGCATTCTTCCAACTTGAAATTCTATAAATAAGAGGCTTCATTCCTCATTTGATCATCTGCAATTTGAGTAAGTTTACTATACTCAAATACTTCTTCAAAGCATTTGCAAGATTCATCAATTTATCAAATCCATAGCTAGGTTATGTAGGTTTTTTCATCATGAAGCATACTTGAATCTTCAACAAAGTGTATCACCATCACCATTCATCATCAAATCTTGCAAAGGAGTTGAGAAAGGGCCAATTTCCACATCAAATTGACACCAACTCCCCCATAGGATCAAGAGTTTGCATTATTTGAATAGGATTGATCTCACTTATTGCTTTTCCATTGTATTTATTGCTTTCATTTCCTATTTCAAATTATGTTAATGGATTTAATGAGGAATATTTATCTTGACTTGCATTTCGATCTGATAATGTGTTCATTTGTTGTGTTCTTGTAGGTCTAGGATATTGGTTCATAGTAATTATTTATGTGATATGGATTCTCTGAGGATAATTTTAGGCACTAAGAGTCCTCATCCCTTTGTGTGACTCTTGTATTGTGAGTCAAGAGAGTCCTATTTGTGGACATTTTTTTGTTGGTTATGTCAATTTAGTTGTGTAAAATGAGGAACCAATTGTAAAAAAATAACAATTAAAGATGAGACTAAATGACTGCTTAAACAAATTATGGGTATGATATATCAATGTCTTGACATGACATATATTTTCCTATTAAGAATAAAGTCCAATGGAGACACTATTCATAGCTAGTGGTGTTTTATTAGCTAGAGATTTGTTAGTAATAACATAACGATTGTGTAATTAAAACTATCTTAGGTATGTGATGTTTAAATATTTATAAGTATATTTGTAAGTTTTTATTTTATAGAATATATAGTCTTGATCTTATTGCTACTACTTTTGGAAATCTTTAAAAATATAGGTTTAATTCAAGATATATTTCTCTCATTAATCAATAATTTCTTAATTTCTTACTTACTAATAATGTTCTTATTACTCTATGATTGAATATTTTATCTTTATCATTACTAGTTATTCCAATAGAATTGAGTGCATTAAAAATAATTTTACCCACACTTTTATTATGATTTGACACTTTCTTTACTCAAATCTTGTAGTTATTTAGTAAAGGTCTTATTTCATACAGTTTTTAGTATTTTTTAAATGACATTATTTAGTTAATATTTTATATACAAAGTATTTATCAAACAATTATAAATCCCACAACTAAATATTTTGTGACAACCTGTTACTTTCAATTCTTTCTAAATTATGTTCTCATCAATTTTAAGTAACTATTTAGAGGTTGTTCAATTTTTTACAATTTTATTAGGATTTCATTTTATTTTTGACAAAGCTCCTTTCTTGTGTAATTTGGAAATGCATTCATTTTAATTTTTTCATGTGCATTATTGATTTGATTAGTGTTATTATAAATTGGATTGAGTGAATCATAAATTTCATGTTGTCCTTATCTATAATCTTCAAGTAGATTTCATGTTATTACTCTTCAAAATAGGCAGTTCATGATGTTTTGTAATATTTTCATATTCATTCTCACTTTCATGCTTATTTTAATTTTAATTTATATTTTCAATACCATTTACATTTTCATTTATATTCATATTTATTCAAATTTTCAACCTTTTTATTTTGAACATCATGGTCAATTTCATTTTTATCAAGAATTTCATTAAATTGAACAAATTAATTTGACTAGTAGAGATTAAAATATTTAGCTTACATATCATTTGGGGTAAATAATACAACTTTCACCTTCGTGAATATCTATCAAACCTTCTCTTACAATCCTTTTCCTTTCTCTATCTCTTTTTCTCTTATTACTTCAATTCCTTGAACAAAATTTTTTCCTCCTTTTCTCTAAATACAACAACTATTGCTACCTAGTATAAGAAAAAAAACAATATCTTAATGATTAATAGAATAAAATTTTGTATCAACAATTTATAAAATGAACATTTTTGTTTGTAATGAGTAGAAATCATGTTTTGTCGAGAGTAGAGTATTTGTGGGGGCCTTTGTAGGGCCCAACTCTTTTCAAGAATGAAAATAGTGGATATTTGTTACCTAGATGACCAAAAGTCATTATTTGTCTTAATAAGGGCCCTAATTTGACTTGTGCATAATAGATATCCATTTTGTAAAATGTATATACCTTATTTATAGATCACATCTATTATCAACAAATATCCATTTTTCCTACCTAGAACTTGTTTCGTCAATTTTTAAGTTGGGAATACACTATATTTAGGATTGGAAGTGCCAAACCTATATTTTCTAGGCAAATCATAATTTTAGAGGTTTAATAGTCTTTCTACAACTTCATCATTTATGTTGATGAACCTTTTTTAATCCATTTTTTAAAATAAAAAAGGGCATTTTCATAAACACTCTCATGATGCTAAAAATGTAATATATTCTTGATTATACTTTTAATACATAATAAGGGCAAGCTCAATATCATCATGAGTCAAACATGACAATAAAAAAATAATATATGATGCCAAAAATGTAATATATTCTTGATTATACTTTTAATACATAATAAGAGCAAGCTCACTATCATTATGGGTCAAACATGACAATAAAAAAATAATATATGTATACTTAGTGGAAATCATGAAATGGATATTTGACTTTTTTTTGGTTTAAGATAGAAGTTTTAAAAATGTTTGATAATGTCAAAGGAAAATAGATATCCATTAAACGAATATCCATTTTATTTGAGTGTTACCAAACTTTTTTAAAATTTCTATATGAACCCAACAAAAAATCAAATATCTATCTCACAATTTTGATTAAGTATAGACACATTTTTTTACCCATTGTCACTATTATTTATACATTTGTTTCTAGTACTTCTTCCAATCTTAAATTTCTAGTGCTTCTTCTCATCCTATAATCCAAAGCCTCCTCAATCTCCTCTCTTGATATGTAATTCTTGCTTTAATTCTTGCTTTAATTCTTGCTTTAAGCTTCTATGTCACCATCCTCTAACTCTCCTACATTACACAACCGAGAATAACCTTACCATGACTTTTGTGGACCACCCTTTCATGATTTGATCCATTTTCGTTCATCCCCACTTGGGGCATTGCACTAGTATCTCAGATGCCTATAATCCCCTTGTTCGAAACTATTGATGCATTAGCCCATCCCTAGTCCTTGGCGCGAACATCAATTTATCTTCCCAGAAACATCCCAAGACATGGTAGGAAATTTGTACGTATAAATTCCTTAATACAGGTGGGACCGGTGATAAGGACTGTTTTGTTTTTATTTTTGCGACGAATTCGGGTCAAATTACGATCGCATCTTTACCAAAGCGTTTACCGCTGACCGAGCCTCTTTTATTGAGTAGCCAAGAGCCGGTTTAGTATTATCCCATTTTTATCGATCCTACCTCACACCTAATCTCTCCTGCGGAATGGACCCTGCTAATCCTCCCAGAGGAGTGAACACTGCTAATCATTCCGGAGGAATGGAGTCGAAGGGCGGAATGGACGCTGCTAATCCTCCCAGAACAATGGAGTCGGAAGGAGGAATGGAGTCAGAGGGCGGAATCGACGCTGCTAATCATCTCCCTCCTGATTATCCCAAGGGAATAGAGGTGTGGAAGGCACCTGCTGATTGGATGCCCCAACAGTATCCTCCAATCTCCCCTCCGTCTGAAACTGTTTACGACCTTCAATTTCATCGTGGTTATAATTTCCCCGGAAAAAGAATGGACCGAGAGCTGTTAAGTGCTGCGATATCCGGGAATGTGAAAATACTTGAGAACCTGCGGGAACACGGGTTTGACGTTCTTTCTGAAATGACACCGGGAGGAGAGACGGCTCTTCACATGGCCGCGCGTAATGGCCATCAGAAATTCGTTGACAAGCTACTCGACTTGCGGGGAGAAGGTGTAGAGGTTCAGAAGCAATTCCTATTCATGAAAGCGAGAAATACAGAAGGCAATACAGCCTTGCACTTAGCGGCCAGAAGAGGAAATACTACGATAGTGCAAACACTGTTGGATAAGTATCAGGATCTGGCTCTTGAGACCAATTACCTGGGTGAAACGGCTCTGTTTGAAGCTGTTCGGAAAGGCCATCCCGAGATTGTTGAAATACTGCTGTCGGTCACGCCTTCGGGTCACAATAAGAAGAACGTCTACGGTCAGAATCCGCTGCATTGTGCATTCCCAGACCCAAATAAAGGTACTCTCTTAATACTACCTTTAGGCAGTTCTAGTCCTCAAATTTATAATAATCAATTATGTTTCATTTTTAAAGTTTTTATAAAGTTTAAATGCATTTTCTATAAATCTGGTTAGCGATAAGATAATTTTCAGTAATATGTTTTGTTAGAATTTAATATATTTATTATTTTAAATATTTTTTTATTATTTTCAATTTTATTAAATATGAAGTGTGATTTGTAATGTTGATATAAAAAACTCTTATATAATTATAATTTATAAACTTTTAAATTCATTAAAATATATTATAGAAATATCATATCTTTATTTTTTTAGTCATTTATTTTAATCCAATATTATATATATTTGAAAATTGTAAAATTTTATTTATTTAATTATTATTATTATTTCATATATATTAAATTTACATAAAGTTCAATTAATAATGAAATTGGTTAGAAAAATGGAGAAGACCACTTTTAAACATATAAATAGGAAAGGGAATGTGGTAGCAAACTAGGTAACTAACCAAGGAGTGGATTTAGTCAATAAGATGGAAAGGTAGGAGATGTAGCAAGATGAGTTTCCTATAAATTCATGAGTAGGGATGATAGATGATATAAAAGGATATGTTGGCCTAATAAATGGTAGGGATATAGTATAATGGAGATTTGTGTTATTGAAGATGGTGATGTTGACAAGTGTGCATCAAAACACAACTAGTATCATAGAAATAAATTGGGGGTTATACGATGATGATGAGATTTATTGGAGGTGGCTACTGTCATGTAATGTTATGTATTGAAGATTTAATTTTTTTTATGGCATCTCCATAGGTATTGTATTTTGTGTTTATTTTTGGTCTCTATGCTTTTACTTTGATGTGATTTTTATTGACATCACTACTTCCATGAAGGTTGGGAAGGGGAAAAGGAGGGTGATAGAGGAATTTCATAGGTCTAGGAAGGAAAGGAATATATGAAAAGAGAAAATATGGAGAGGACATGTTAAATAATTTATTTTCTTTCTTGAAGAAATAAATAACTTAAGTTTGAGATTATGGATCACGAGAGTTTGAGAACTGGCTATGGAGGTGTATGGGTTAGTTAGTGTTAGGATTCATGCTATAATGGTGAGGATGTTTTCAGACCCTAAACAATGGGTGGGTAGGCATAATGTGTTTGATGCAACATAGGCTTTCTAAACTATCATCTTGTGCATTTTCACAAGTTAAGCGAGAATGTGTGTCATCATCATCAAGCTATTATAGAATTGGTAAAGAAGCTAAAGTTGAACATATAATTTGTTGAGGTCATTTTTTATGTAACTATTTGTTACTATGATGAGATATTAGAGGAGGTGTAGATGGTTGATTCCCTCTTAGTTCATGATGAAGGTTGCAAAAAATATGAGTACTATAAGGAGTAGTTGAGGAAGGCTATGTAACTTGTACTCCCACTTTGTCATGATATTTTCTTATTATGAATTTTGGTTTTTTTATAGGACTAGTATTTTTGCTTATTAGTTAGCATATAGTGTTGTATTAAACCATTAACTAGCAAGATGTTGAAGGTTAGTTCTTTTCCATACATGGACATATTTTTATTTCAAACAATGGTTTATAGTTATGGGATGGTCTTAGTTAATAACTTTGTGGTATATGGATAGTCTTTTTGGGTATTCTTGGTGGCTTACTGGAATGTTCTAATGTCAATTTAGTATGACAAAAGATGCCTTTATTATAGTTGTGAATTAGGGGTGGATTCCTATAATAATGTATTGAAATAACTTTGAACTTTGATGGATCTAGTGAACCCCGTGGTTACAA
>VDFB02309359.1:0-12428 GCA_007258455.2 Sequoia sempervirens
CAATGAAACAAAATACTTTTAAAGTTTATAAATAAAGGATTCAATTTGAAAATTAAATTAAATTTGAAGTTACCTTGACAATCTCTATAGGTCTAGTTGCAAAATCACCATCAAAAACTATTTTTGCAATTCTTTCTCCATCAGCCTTCTTTGAATAAGTTGAGTCTACCCATTGTTGACTCACAAACATTTGCTTCAAGGGAGTCAATAAACTAGTAATACTTCGCAATGTTAGAAAATTAGTTGCAAACCTTGTAGCACCCGATTGCACAATCTCTTTCCCCTTGGTGTGATCTCTCATCAATTGAAGAACCCATGGATGATTATATATATATTTTGTTATATCTCTTGCTTCTTCTACAATTGGTCTCACCCAATCAATTTTGCCTATGTCCTCCAAAAGAAGGTCAAGGCAATGAGCTGCATAAGGGGTCCAAAAAAGTGTTTGATGCCTCTCTCGAAGCAATCTTCCAGCCGCTACATATGTTGCTGCATTGTCAGTAACAACTTGGACAACATTTTCTATGCCCACCTCTAGAACAACCTCCTCCAACATCAAACTCAAATTTTCTGCATTCTTTATTATGTTGGAGGCATCATTTGACTTTAGAAAAACCAACTCATCTTTTGAAGCCACTAAAAAATTGATGAGAGTGTGGTTCTTTCCATCTGTCCACCCATCTGAAAGGATTGTGCATCCATATTTTCGCCATTACTTCTTTTCATCTTCCACAATTTGTTTTGCATCTACAATCGCATCTTTGAGCAACTTGCCACTTAAATCTTTTGGGAGAGGGGGCCTTGTACCCTTTCCCTGCAACTGTCAATGCTGTCACCAAACACTCCCAATATGGACTTCTTGCCACGTTGAAGGGAAGGTTGTTATAATACCAAAAATTTACTCAAGCCTTACCTATTTCTTTGTGCACCTCCCTATTTCACCCAGTAGCTTCCAATGAAGGTTGTGATCCTCATTCATTTCGAGGCACAAAAACTTGGACTTTGCTCAAAGTGAATGAGGAGGATGGGACATGTATGCGTGGACCACGACTAGAGCCCACAATGTCTTGCATATCCACCTCAAATTCTCTTGACAAATTAGGAGCAACGGCTTCTTGTATCGTTGCTTGTGTCTTTGCCCTCTCCAATTTCTTTTCATCTAGTGCTGCAAGAAGGGCTATCATCTCTCGTTTCACCTCTTTAGGGGCTGCTGGACATTCCTTAGCATCATGGCAAGGAATGCCAACAAGATGGTATTTGAGGTGATTGATGCCTCTACTAAGCCTCTTTGTGCACCAAATACAAATAACGCTCCCTTGTACTAGCTCCATTATGCCATTATTCCAAGTGGGGTCATGTCTACCAGGGGGTCTCCTTCCAATGGGCTGACTTGCACTTGCTGAGTCTGAACCAGATGCAGAGGAAGATGCCATTGTGATTAAATATTAACCTACAATATCGATAGCAACAAAAAATAGTGATTAAATTTTTTAAACATACTAAAAGAAATTCAAATCATTCATAAATTTGATCTCTGGCTTTAGAATGGTACAATAGCAATCAAACAAAGTCCAAAATGAAAAAGAACCCAAAAATGTTAGTCAAAACTTGTAGTTGTAAATTGTAATAGATTGACCCTGCAAAATTGCATATTAGAGGCCTTTAGCAAGTGATGAAGAGTTGGGAAGAGTGAATTGATATGTAGGTGCTAGTCAACACTAAATCCTAATGTAGTTTAAATTTGGAATAATTTACCTAAAGTTGTCAAGATATGCCAACACACTTCCCTCATTACCCATTTGACTTACTAACTAATGTTTAGCTTTATTCCACAAGTTATCTATTTGATTTAATTTTACCAAGGGTGATTTCTTATATTCTAGTAAGAGCTCTCTATTTGACTTAGTATCACTGCCATGAGGTGCAACCACTGTATCATAAGAACACCTGACACCTTTAAATGAGACTTAATGGCTCTTTAGATTCTTTGACAAAATGAATTTTCTTTTGTACAAAATGTTTCCACCATATCTAACATGCCTAATATTGATTTCCACAGAAATGAGCAACGGAGAGTTTGAGCAGAGTAATGAGGAGATTCTACAGTCAAAGGACTGCATAGAAATCAACAACCCACTGTCCCCTTACCCCCAACTACCCTCCGCCACCTGCTTTCCACACCCACAAGCAAAGATGTCAACACACATCTTAGCACTGCAGCTTTACATTTATATCCTACTCTTGCATATAAGGATTCTATGCACATCCCTTCAGAGTCTCAGTCTATAACATAAAAGAACTCTACACACATCCCTTCAGACTACTGCATACAAGGACTCTACACACATCCCTTGCGGCCCACCATTGTGTACTAGAACTCCACACATTTTTTGAGGATAACTGTACACACATAGCCCTACAGGAATTCTATAAACAATCTTCATGCCTGGAAAACTCTACATTATATTTACTCTGTCACAATTGCAGCTAAGGGCAAGTATAAAATTCTCAATGCCAAGTTGCATGGAATCTGCTTATGTACAAAGTTTACAAAGGTAGTAATTTTTTTTCTTGACTAGCTATAAACCAACAAAGTGAATCATATTTCTTCCTATATATGATGCAATATTAGATATTCCTTTCAAGGCAATACATGATGTGACTACAGATTAAGGAAAATAAATCCTACCATGGCAACGAAGACTATTAACTTAAATTATTACTGCTGCCAACTTGGTTTGAAAAAGTAACGAATTTTAAAATCCAAGTAAAAAATTTCCTCATACGAAGTAGACATTTCTTTTTCTGTGAACTTCTTTCAGTTCCATCTTTTGCAATCTAATACACGTACGGTCCTACCATTTCTCATGTCATAAGAACCAGCATAGGGCTAGTTTAACCAAATACTCAAGCATTGCTGGAAAAGAGAAGCCGAAAAATACTTTGAAACTTGCAGGTGTATTTGAAGAAATATAGTGCAGTCACTCCAAGTTGTGACATGTAGTATGAAGGAAATTCAATAATTATTGCTGACTTATGTCAATTGCCTCCATCTCTCACATTCATACATGCTTTGATGAGGGGTCAAGTTTGGGAGTAATGTGGAGGCAATTTGAGGTGAAGTCACACAGGTATTTGGAGAAACTTAATAAATATACTACTCTACCACCATCCATAAAATGTTACAGACATAGATTGCATAATCTGTAAATACCTGGAAAAATTGCATCCTCCTCCCTCAGATCGCGTCCCTCTATTTGCAAAAAATATCTCATCCTCCTCCCTCAGATCGCGTCCCTCTATTTGCAAAAAATATCTCATCCTCCTCCCTCAGATTGTGTGTGGAAACAGGCAATTCACAAGGGTTTAAATAGCAAAAAAATTGCATGAAAATTGCATTCCAGGCGTGTTTTTTTCCCTGTGATTCCACCCACCCCTGAGTTTTCAGCGAGTTTTTCTGGGTTTAGGGGCGCAAGTTAACCTGTGAGTATCTCACGGGCTCAGCGAGTACTCGCCGATTATGCAATCTATGGGCCAATCCACATTTTTCCATCTTTCTAATGTCTTCATCAATAGTTATTTCTGATGTTCCTTTAACCCACTTTTTGATGACCTGAGTTTACAAATGTAATGGTGCTAGAATGTTTGCTACTGATTCTACACTACGAGATTTCAGCAATATAAATGATAACAGGAGTAACAATGAATGCCGTATAAGCAGATCTTTTCATAGAGGTATTGTCTTTACAATTGTTTGGCACAGGTAGATCCCAAAACAGCATACCTTCCCTGACATAGAATTGCTTTTTAAATGACACCAGTTATGGTTATTGATTATACAACTATCAAAACTGAACAGCAGGCTACAACAGAACAGTATTAAACTGATGATCTGTAGTCATCAAATTGAATATTCAAATGTTCTAATTTTTATTTACCGAAGTAGTTCCCAGACTTATCTGATACCATGGGTAACTATATTGAGCCGCTCTGGGTCTCTGTTGTTTTAATGTTCTCTTAGTCTCATAAATGCCTTTTTGATGAATGGATATCAACTGCAGTTAAGAATGGTGGCCATTAAATCCTAGATTTGGTGGCTGGGAATGAATTTCAATGAGATCTCCTGTTTTTTTTCTTTGTAACAGAGACTAAAACAAGTCGCATTTGCTTCCTTCAAAGGCACTTAAATGTTACAGTATGACTAGTCATGCAACAAATGACCCTTAGCTATTTATTGGATGGGCAATGCTGCAACTATTTACCAGAGCGTCCATATTCAGGAAGATTCTGGAGTAGTCAACTGATGTGACTGGCTGATTGGTTCTTCTACCACCTCAATCTGCAAGTAGCATGGTACTTGGGATGGGTCAGTGATTTCTTTTGTACATAGCAGTTGGCATTTCATGGTCATAATATTAGATTCAGTGGAATGATCTACATGTACCTAAAGTGTGATTTCTGAGTTCAGACTTAGAAATATTAATAGAAAGACAACACCAGTTACTTACCACTTGCTGAGTTTGGGCTTATTAGCTTAGTTGCTTCCATTTAATGAGCTTAAAAGTCTCAATCAAAGTGGATTGTATAACAAGTGTGAGCATTGTATATTCAAATCCGACATATTATATAAATGTCTATGTTCTAACTATACTGCTCACTGACATCAATTTTTATGGCAGGCTATTAGGACCTAAATAACCTTAGCCTCGTTAAAGTTCCAGTCAACAATTTGCATCTCCAGGGCATAAGTCAAAGTCGATCTCTTCAAATTGTTGACTACATAAGTACAAGTTGAATCTACCAAGCACATATTGTCTCTCTTGAATTTGTCTCTTCAAAGCTCCTTTATTTTTCCTGCTTGTCCCGTGATTAAAAATTGCATAGCTGTTTTCAAAGTTCTTTAGCTGCATTGTATTCAAATTGTGAACTTTCTTCCTCAATTGTTTCAAGATTTCAGGTTAGGCAATTGTATTTTTGTATGACTCCAGCTATCAGTCCACTGCATCTTTAGCAGAATGCCTAAAGTCAAACTGTAATACAGGAGCTTAATTGATCTTGCTGATTAATTTGAATTGTCTCTCATGTTGTTTTGTCTCTACTTGACTATTTCTGGATCCCTGATGACATAAATGCTCATTAGATTTTATCACTTCTACATGACCTTAACTCCCAAGGCTCTAAGAAAAATATCTTTCAAGTTGGACTGACCCCTAAAATTTAGTTTGTATTTGAAAAATAAGAAAATTTTAAGCTCCTTGAAAAATCTCTTACAAGTAGGTGCTTTCAAAATAGTACTAAATTATTTGTTAATGCTAGCAAATCTACCTACCTGTTGCAGGAATAACTTAGAGTCGAGTTTGGTATAAATTTTGTGCAATGATAAGTTGATGCGTATGACCTTAAGAAGTCAAGCACTGCCCAAATTAGATCTTTGAATGTAAAATTTTCACTTCTCAAGCTACATAAATATGGTTACAACTTACATCTCAGTGGTGCTTCAAAGCCTTTCCCAATGAAAGAGAAAATGATGTTTTTAGAGATTGTTAATGCAGCAAATCTGAATATTATTGACCTTAGTATTAGGGCATTACAACTATCTCCAAAGTGCTTCAGCAAATGAATTTGAACACACACTAGCTAGTCTCCGACTAAGAGTCACAGAGGTATATAAAAGCTAATTACAGATCCAGTCATAATAGATTGTAACATTTGAAATAATGCATAATCATCGAGAATTCAGCCGAAGTTGCAGCAGAACTAACTGAGATTACATTGAGCAAAATTAAACCCAATAACTGCATTCAGAAATAACATCATTTAAATAATTAGCTTTGGAAACTGGGGATCTAAAACTCTATTTGCTGTCCACCTAAATTCAACAAATTTGTCTCTATGATGTATTTAATTCTTGAATGCGTTCATCACATATTTATCCAGTGTATTGACATGTATCAGTGGTTTGTTTCATTTTTCAATGTTCATACTTTATCTATCTATTTGAATGCTTTCATTGTATACCATTTATGTTAGATTTGGGAGAAAGTTATCATTTTGTTCCTTCGAAGAGCTTGCAAGCATTTTTGCACTTTGAGCATCAACATTAGATGGATCCTCTCCATAGAAACAACTCCTAGAAGATTGACTTTTGAGATCTATATTTTGGATGGCTGTTTGGTCTCATCATTTTGCAATATACCTCATTATATGCTTTTAGCGGCCATGTCAAAGGAAATTGGGTTTGCAAATTTACTTATTGGAGGGAAGATTTAATCTGACCATTTGGTTTACAGGTGTGCGAGTCGCTAACTACAGGTCCTTCTCATGCAGTAGATATTACTAGAGAGGTAAGTCTGAAGTTCTAATAGTAATTTTAATAAACTGTTTAATCGTATGTTAGATTTGAATCTTTTTGTAAACATACATTGGGAAAATGAGATAGTTTTTGTATGAAGCAACAAGAAGAAAAGCACATGTATGCGCTCACAGAAAATGATATTGCAATTTTCATCTACCTGAAACTTGTTTGCCTCAGGCCATAAAGGGAGGAGCAGCTGCTGTGATAGCTGTTGGAGGTGATGGCACCCTTCATGAGGTCTACATTTTTATATCTACTTAGAGCACTGAATGTTGGGTTTGTTTGTACTCAATAGACTTAAGAAGTAAAAATATGGTATAATGGTGATTTCTTTGGGATGCTTGAACTTTCACAAACAGGAAAAACAAGTATTTATAAAAGTTGTGTAGTAATTATTTTCTTTAATAAAAAATTGTATTGATAGTTATTGATAAAAAGATCTACATCTTCATTGTGTTGATTTAATCAATTCAGTATGTAATGTCCCCTTTTGAGATTGCCTTAAATCTTGCCCTAGAATCAAAAATTTAATGCAGTTAGGGTTATAACTCACCAATTATATGCTCGAAGCAATATAAAACTTGGTTTAGGTCCTGCAATCATGTTAGACAATATTGGAAATATAATTCATATGATCAAAACATATATAATAGATGTCTTATCTATTTAAACCATGTAAAAATACATAACTATTTCAACTATATAAACTGCACAATATCCATAATGCATAGTGGACGTTTAATCATAATAGGACTTGGATGAGAAACCTGATAAGGTGCCCGAAGCTATCCATGCTAAGCCCAAGAGCAGATATACCATCCCTCTTGGTCCCAAGTGGCAGACACGCGGGCATCCAACATGGGCTGGCGTACTTAGTGGATAAACTTGTACCTGCCTTCCCTATCCATGCTGCCTTATCCATCCTTCTTATGATTGAGACGAAATTGGGGAAAAGCTACAATAGGAGGCCTGTAGATTCCCCTTTCTAAGCCCAAGGGTGGACACTCACCTCCTTGGCCCCAAGTGGCAGACACATGGGCATCCATCATGGATTGGTGTATGTAGAAAGAAATCTAGTACCTGCTCACCCTATTGGTACTTTCCCCAACTCCTCCTCATGGTTGCTTGTTGAGAATTACAAACACTAAGTATATCCAGATTCATAGAGATCATGCAATAATAAATATACCATTATACACAATAATCATGATAGAGCATACCACAATACTTGCTAGAATATAAGATTGCTATATTTTGGATGTAAATATATTAGCAAATGCCGACTTCTGCCATTGTCTGCTGAGTGCAGATAATTACATTAGATCTGCTCCAATTGCCTTGCTGTTTTGATCTCTTTTAATATTCAGAAGATATTGATTGCCTGAATGTAAATATATTTTTGCAGATGATTCAATGCCTTTTACAAATGATTTGACCTCCCTTATATATCCTCTTTTTGGGAGAGTCATGCCTCTTCATACAATTATTGCCTTGCATGAGTCACACCCCTTCCTAATTTGTGATGTCCCCTCATCTTTAATGCTCCTTTAAGTTGTCTTCATTTATTTTAAAAGTTTAAAAGACATTTTAATTATTTAATTAATTAATAAATAAATGGCTTTATGAAATACTATAAAGTCAATAAAACAATAATTCAGTTGTCGGAAGAAACTAAAAGTTGGTGAATAAATCATGGTCGGGAGAATTGTTTTGCATCACTGAAGAATGAATAATGTCTGGTTTTTGAATTTGTATTGAGAACGACAACTCTTAGGCAATCAGGTGGCCATGAAGGACGTAGCCCCTGAGATGGCTAGGTGGTAACTATAACTTTTTGATTCCGGTAGATGATTTTGTATTTGGTCGACATCATAGCAAAGAATCATAAGTCGAATTTGGAACATAGTTGTCTTGTGCGGCAATCATATACAGATCGGAATTTCATATACAATGGTCTAAGCGATGGAGAACATTTATGTTTGTTGAGGAGGCATACGAATGATATCATTCAAACTTGTGGATGCAGAAGACCCATTATCGGGTGCTTAGTTTGACCGGAACGGGAAGAAGCACAAAGGATACATTTACTGAATCGAACCTTTCCCGGGTGGTGTTCTATATACACATTGACATTTTCTTCATCTGTTCATTGGCACAGGAGCATATGCGTGGTCTACATAATTTATACAGACACTTGTGAGATTAACTTTGCTATTTGGTAACTACTGGTGTGAGAAGATTTGTTAGGTCTGGCCAATCGTATTGTTATCTTGCCATCAAAATCTGTATGTTGTTTGTGTTGAAGATATATCGGGTGGTCATATGTTGATGTGGAAAAGACATTCTTTGAATATATATATCCACCAACATTAATATCAGGCTCTTCATTTTGGTGTTGTTATCGGCGTCATTTCCTGGCATTTCTTGTCTGTCTATATTGCTTCTAAAAACGGTAAGGAAATAAACCCTGAAACATCACGAAGATTCGAGGTTAAGGGTGCAAACTTGGGTCAGGGTCATCACATAATTAAGCATTGCTTTTGGAGGCTTATTTTATTTTTATTGTAATCCTTTTTAATCTTGATTGCCCCCCTACTAGGAGAGATGATCGCATAGTGGGCGAATAAATGGATGATGTGGCATAAGAGACCCTAAACGAAGCCATATTAAGGAAGTTGATGTTTATTTCAAGTGACACGAATGCATACTAAGTCGCAATTATCTCATTTGGGGTCCACACTACATATCAAGGAATCACAAGGGGATCTAAAGAGCCAAGAAGATTGTTATCTTTCATAAACGTAGCCAATCACAAGGTACCGTCAATTTAGAGAAGAGATTGTAAGGGGAGCATGAAGCGATGCAAATACTATGACTGAACTTTTCGTTTTTGGATTTGTCATTCTACATCAATTAAAGCACTTTGAAAAGACCTTGCTAATGGAGAGTCGAATTATATTCAGGGAGTGGTGTCAACGAGCTGAGGGAATTAAACATTTTAATATCTATTGGTGGGAGCTTTAGTGGGAATTGCCTGTATCTGTAGTTTACGGCAATAATGTTCTAAGGGCTGTAAAATTTCAAATACGATAGCTTGTTAAAGAGTTGCCGCCATAGACATAGCGTAGTATATTTATTCCTTAAGGCAGCAATTCTTATAAGCTGCGATTCTAGAGGGGCATGACAGTCCACCCTTCCCGAGATTGCTTGTCCTCAAGCATTGCCAATTTTGGTCAGTCACTAAATCATTGTTACCAATACCGAAATCCCAAATTAATTTTGGAGATTTGTAATCCCTAGATCCTCTGTGTGATGTAATTGGCTTCTACTGGGACACTCAAATACATTAGGAATCGGAATTCTAAACCAAGTGATGTTTCCCCTCATTATCTTGGTTTTGTCCAACTTTGTACTACAATGATGTCCCTAGAGAGTAGTTGTCAGTATGCTTGCCTCAACTTAACTAATAGGGTTAATACCAACCTCTAAAGTATGAGGACAATTTATTGTCCAATATTCTTCTAACTTATGTATTATTATTTTCCAATATCTCTCAACAACAAAACCAAGAGTTGGGAATTGGCAAGATCTGCTATTTAAGAAAAGTTTTCTCTCATTTCATTACTACAAGGATTCAGAGCAATGAATACAAACTCTTGATCACCCTTGTTGCATTTTGTGTAAATATTCAACAAAATTTGAGGCGGTTTCTAATGAGGATGTAAAATAGCTTATAGGGTCTTTGTAGCACTCAACCTAGTCAAACATCTTCCAACATATATCACTTTGTCATAGACTCATAGGTAATTAATGACATGTATCCTTCTAAGTATATATTTCCTAGAAAATACTCAAGTACAAAGCAATTATCACCCATAAACATTTCATAGAAGGGCTTAAATTCATAGGTTTACAAACATCCAATTCTTGTCCAACTTCCAAAACAATTAGAGTTTGTTAGTCCTCTTGTAAAATTGACATATTCCCCTATTTGACACTAAGATGATTTTCATATCTTAGGAGGGTGTTGATTTACCTGATTTTTTCCGGTGTTTAAGAGGTAAAATTGATCCTAGGATTTGTACTTAATAAATTTGGGGTGTGTCATGATTTGTATCAAATCTGTCTACGATACCTAATATTGATGTCCTTGATCCTAAATCATGGATATAGAGCAAGAAAAATGACTTAGGAGAATAAGAGCCTAGGATGAAATTATCTCAAATATTTTCTATATCACTAGTTCAAAGTTCACTAGATCGGTGTTACAAGGTTGATCAATGTATCACTATTGTTTTTGTGGGTGTGGGATGGATCATATGGAATATGGGTTTGATTGTGCATTATGATCTTACTATTTATTTAGAACAAATGTGTTCCCATCCCAATGAAGTTTGATGAATATATCCTATGATAAATCTTAAAACATAAACCTCAAACTATAGTGTCAATGGCTCTTTCAAAAAATTCCTTAAGATCTCTCTAAGAGTCTAAATCTATTATTTGTATGTTCCTAAATAATTGAGCTGTCTTTATTACCTTTGCTTGAAAATATTGTTTTGGCATGGATGATTGTTCAGATATTTACTTATTTTTAGTGCATAAATGTTGTTAATGAAGAGGCTTTAAGTCTTTTCAGCAAATTAAGAGATCTCAAGGACTGTGATTGTTGGGGGATATGCATGAGTAAAGTAATAGGTGAATTTTCCCGAGACCTTAGATTTTTCAAGCAACCTTTGGCAGTTTTCCACATATTAAGATGAGGATTAGAAGCATGACACACATCTATGATCTTAATGGTGATGTTTAATGTTGGTCTTCTTTCCCCTTCACCCAAGGTGCAAACCAAGGAACATTATGGTGATACATTGTAAGTGATACTATCTGCCTTAGTAAAGTAATTCTCTTTTCAATAGTTGCAATAGAAACCATACATGGAATAGCTATGTTATGTATAGCAGGTATGAGTATACCTATGGTAATGCTTATCATAAAACGAATATGTAGAAACCCCTGTTTCCGCTAACTACTGAAAATGTCTGTTTTGCTTATTCTTGAATGTTTTTTTTTTGAATAAACCATTGAAGAGCGATTTTGAAAGAAATTGCATATAAAAAATTAAATAAAATACCACGTCAACAAATGATGGAAACTGATTGATCTATTGATACCAATAGGTTTATTGATCTACTTTGCTGATTACAAGCAAGATCTGATGACATGCAACTTAAAAAGCAACAATATTATTGATGTAAAAACCTGGTATTTGCAGCAGATTGTAAAACCCTTGGAAGATGTGTCCAGATCTTAGGAAATAGGCGCATTAACTGAAGAATCTCTGCTGGATGAATCCCACACTGAAAACCCTGAATATATTTTTTAACTATGAAGCTCTATGATAACTTCTGGATGAAGATATCTCTCTGAAAGCAATAGATCAGCTGGTATTTCACAGCCTCTGAACTGCAACACTGAAGATGGCTCGTTCTCCAATGCACATATATTTGAGAACCCTTGACCGTTCTCGAAGGCTTGATCAAAAATCCGATTTCTCATAATGGTTTTCTTGCAATGAAAATACTTATATTCTCAAGAGGGTCGACTTTTCTCAAAAAGCCATCATTTAAATAAAATTGAATTTAATCTTTTAATATTTCCAAAGTCTCGAACGCACTTTTAATTATAAATTATAATTAAAAAGTGGCCCCCCTTCAATGTTGGTCGAACCCCTTCAAGAAATCACTTAAGTTATAATATTAAATAATATTATAACTTTATGTTATAAGCTTCAATAATTAATATTTAATTTGACAATTAAAATATTAATATCTTTCTCAATTTACGTCCGACTAACGAACCGTCTGAAGCTGGAGAATAAGTGATTGACTTTGCACATGATCAAACCATACTGCTAAAAATAGCAGGGGTGCTCCGCTGAATGACCTAACTTACTAAAAATAGCAAGTCAGGCAAATGATGTCCGAATGATCCCGAACGAAAGCCAACTGGTAAATCCTGACAATCCGAAGCCAAGCCAAGCTCCAAAAGAGACCCTCTAACCATACATATTAGC
>VDFB02309361.1:0-21124 GCA_007258455.2 Sequoia sempervirens
CATGTTTTATAGACATTTAGAGGAATGAAAAGTAAAAAAAAAAGAGATGAAGTTCACTTGTGAAAAAAAATGTAAAAAAAATAATCAAAAAACTTCAAAAAACCTACCTCTTTTGAAGAAATATTTCTCTACGATCATCTTAGCAATGAATAGACACTTGCAAGTGATTAGGAATAGCACAACAATCAACTTTGAACAATCTACGATCAGCCTTCAAGTCTATTCCAGCTTGTGCAAGCAAAAGAGAAAGTTCAGCAATGGAGGCAAAAAATCCTTTTTTCTCATTCACAAATTGGTAAATGAGTTTCACTTTACCTATTTCATGTTTTTAAGGCAAGTATTAGGGTTAGAAATAATAAAAAAGTCATTAAAAGTCAAAAACGAGTCAAAAAAGTATTAAAAAAATGAAAAAAACAGCGAAAAAACGTGCCTGGGCACGGAATAGAACCTGAGTTCGAACCGGGTTGAAAATTTTCAAACCCTGTCCGGACCCACAGTCATGGGTCCGGACCCTGACCCTAGCCGAACTCATAGTCAAAAAACCGGACCCACAACAAATTTGAGTCAAAAAACCGGACCCACAACAAATTTGACCAGACTGGAGCCGAATTTTGGACCCGAACCGAACCCGAATCAAACTTGGGGCCTATATGAGCGAATCCGGTAACATAGTATTTTGTTTGTACCTCATTTGTCAAATAATTATATTTCTATTGGTCAAATTACCCACATAGCAAGGAAGACTATGTAATTCACACCTAATTCAATTATCATTCAAGGCTTGGAGAGAAGAGAGATAATTACTACCGAGATGGTTGGTCATGCATCTCAATTATACATGTTTTAAAATATTGCTTCTAATTCTAGTTCTAATCCTTTGACTGTTGATCACACTTCTAACTTGTGAACTTTGATTTTGAGGAGAATTTTGGCTACTTGAACAAGTAGGTATTCTCAAATCTGATCTAATTCTTAAACACTAATACAAGATGTTCACATTGGTCTTGTTGAATAGTTCCTTGAGATGAATACTTAAAAAACATTGTAGGTTTATTTGTAGAATCCCATATTTCAAAATTGGTAGATATTATTCATGACATTCATTTCTCTTTGATGAAGTAGATTCTTGTTCAATTGTTGTGAAGGAAATTTTGGAACCTATTTTTCTTTTTCCAAATGAGCATTTATCATATTTTGATAGTGGATTGGAGAATTTTGAGCAACATTTAGAGGATCCATGTTCATCTTTGGATCCTGCTCTATATTAATCTCTATTAGATTCTAGATTGCCATCTTCATCAGTGAGGCAAAGAACTCTTGAATTGGTTGTGGCACCCTTCAAGATCGACATGGAGACACATGAGTTGTTTTCAGAGACGTCATACATTTTGAGCTTTCTTCCTTCATATTCATTTAAAGAATGAGAAGACATTCTACATGCACCTTTAGTTTTGTTTCTTCCTAAGAAGAGGAAGGTTGTTCAACAACCATGGATTTTTTGCTACATTCATTTTGAGCATAAACATTGGAATTATTGGCTACTTACGGGAGGCTTCATAGTCTCATTTCTTCTCTCTATTCTAGAGGGTACTTTTTTCCTTATATGGGATTATTTCTTGTATGGGGAAACTTATTTTCTTTTCTCTTTTGGGGAGGAGTTTTATTCACTAGGTTTTCTTTTTTTCTCCATTTGTGAGAGATTATTTTGTACATGGTTACCTAACATGGTCTTGTATCTGGGATCCATCTTTACATATTTGTGTCTTTTCACCCACCTAAGTTATGCATAAGGGGGGTCTTAATGTAGGTTTATTATTCTCATTATGTTAGTGCATATTTATTTTTCCTACACATAATATTAAGTTTTCTTAGGTTAAACTAGACATGGTTAATATGAGGACACTTGACATAATCAATCATTTACATGTGTTGCTCTCACCCACCTTTAGGTAGTTGAGTCTCATACCTTTTGGATTTATTTTCCACCTCTCATAACCATTTTTTTATTTACTTGAGTAGGTGTAACCATGTAATCTGGCATTTACCTAGTATGTAAAACTTCCACCTATTTTTTGCAGTTGGTTGTAATTACTCATCGTGAAACTATTTTCCCTTATTTTTTTATATATACAATACTCACCACTCCCCTTGGATAGTTCATTAGTGCTAGTTTTGTGCTAAGTGAGTGTTGATTTTTTCATCTCTAGATTTATGTCCTCCTTTCCTTCAAGCATTTGTATTTTGGGTGGCTTCACATCTAAATCTAACAAAGTAGCTCATAAAATTTGTTTTAATAGAGTCAAGAATAAACCATATAAAAATTGAAAATAGTTTTGAAATACTATTAAAAAATAAAATTGTGTATGATAGAAACATTCTTCAAATTATGAGGGTAAGCTCCATAAGATCAAATTTAAACTAATAAACTCTAAATATGATCTCACATTTTTAAGTATTTCCTCAGTTGAAGACATATCAAATATGAATCTAAGGTAGTAGAAAGAAAAACCCATGCAACATGGATAAATATGACATCACTAGGCATTCATAAAAGCACGCTTTATGCCATAATACGCTATAAGAATATAATATTTGGTATTATAATGTTCTCATTTAAACTTATCACCAACTCGTATGATAGCTATTTTAGGTTAGATTAGGGTAGAAGTCTATTACAATAATATTTACAATCTAATTTAGCTATAAATAATACAAAAGAAAGAAATAGATCTTTCATAGGCATCCTCCACACCTGAAAGTATAGCAACTTAAACCCTATCTTTGCTTTCTCTTTCCTTTCTAAATAAGGTCAATAATAATAAAAAACAATCTCAAAATTTTTTGAGGCACTTACCAAAAACCGTTTCTTAATCTAAAGGATAAAAATAGAAACTATCATCTAACATGTTCTCTTAATTCCTTAATCTAATTTTAACATCATTCTATCTATTCTTTTTTACCACTTTCCCATTCATCTGAAAAACTTCCTTCTTATCCCACAAACTAATATAACCTTCCATGCATCTTTATTTCCCAATTGTCTCTTCACAACACCTATTTAACCTTTCCCAACCCTTCTTTTCCTTATGCCAACACCTCCCCACTCTTTACCACCTTCCCCTTCTCTTTCACTATTGACACACCAATTTAACCTATTATAAGATCTTATTTCTTCGTCTCAAAACCTAGGCTAACCTTGCTTACATCATTCTATCCATTCACAAGTCCTCTCTAAATCTTTCTCACACCTCATCTAAATTTATGAACACCTAATATATCCTTCCCCACACCCTCTTTCACCTTTCCCTTTCCTAAATTTCCCTCAACCTCAAATGATCTTTACCTATCCCAAGGATTCTACCCTTTTCTCTCCCTCCCTTTATGCTTAATTTCTTGATCCTAATTTTTATTTCAACCTCTTTTCTACTCACTCTCATGTGCTTGATCATATTCTTATATTCTTCAAAAAATACTTACCTACTTCATATGATTACATGGTGAATTTTCTTACCTAATATCCCCATGTTATCTCTCTTAATACAACTTTTATTTCACCCCCTGCTATCACTTCTTCTCCAACATTCTTCTTCATTACCTTCTAACTTTCAGGTTTATAAAAATGCTTTATTTGAGAATGATGATGTGTACATTCCTTTTCTACTTTCTCTTCTCCTTCTTACAACACTACTACAACTTCTATAATATATGATATTATTCTTGATTCAAATTATTTCTCCTCTCCTATCATATGTTTTCACTCTATTGATTCATCATTAGATGAAAGGCTCTCTTTTCTTTCCACTATTTTTTAATTTTTGATAGTATCTCTATATATGTATAGTTTAATGATATATGTTTTGTAACAATCACTTCTTTATCCTATGCTAACTATTGGCTTTTGTTTTATGTATTACAAGAGAAATACTTACACATGGAAGTAAAGTAAAGAGTTGAAGATATTATTAAGGAAATATTCTCTCATACACATATCCCTTTTACATATTATTTATAGAAAGTTAACTACTATATAATATTATTTTTCACTCTTTATCATGTTATTTAGTTGTCTTTTTAATATGGAAACAAATTGTAAAGCAAAAATTGCCTTGTTTAGATCTTCATATTATATTTTGCACTCATTTTGGATTCCATTACCCAAGTGTATTTTTCAACCATTTAAACTTATTCTAATCTCTCCCCTAATCAAAGAACGAAAATGCAATTGGTTCGAACCTTAGAAACATCTTAATATACAATCCTACAAATTTAGAACCTTGATTGTGCAAAGACATGTGCATTGGTTGGATCTAGAGTCTAGACACCTACCATTAATTGAGATGAATATTTATCTAGATGTAGACTTCCTAAAAAAATATAAACGAGCTGCCAATCTATTATTAAATATGAGACTTTCTTTTAAAATAATTGGGTAGGCATCTAAAATGTAGGTTTGGGAAACTTGGATTCCTCTATCATATAACATATATGTTATCTTCCAAAATGAAGAAGTCTTCATTTGATGGTGATATGGTTTTCTCTTGTAGCATATGCTTGTTGTATTTCATTCCCCAGTAAAGTCACAAAAGAGATGCTAGTATTTATCTTGTCACTTTCATGATTACATAAAATTGAATAGTTTGTACAATAGAACCATTCTTTAAATTATGAGAAGAATCTCCTTAAGACCTAACTAAACTTAATTTTTATAAAATTTATATGTATGCAAACTATACAAATTATTCCTTAATGTTTACATTAATGTAAATATCTACTTTAATTTTTTGTCTTAGATTAAGTAGTAGACTATCATAAATTAAGACTATAGCATGATTTTCATATTCAAGGACTCAACACCCAAGTGTGAACAAACACAACTTCCTACCAATTAAATCAAGCACTAATATTTAGCTCCAAATAAAGTTTATATTGAGTAGCACCAATGAATGCTAACAATGAGAAAATTAGAGACTAATTATTTAGCATCAACACAAGAAATATTTAAATTAATAAACATCATAGGATTACAAAGATTATATTGCTAAAGAAATACACAAAGTTATTAGTATAATAAATAACGAGTATAATGAAAATCTTAACACCATTAGTTAATTCAATTTATTTCTTTGAATTATAAATCTATATTTAAGAGTAAATGAATAATAATAATAGTTGGACTTTTTTGTAGAATAAGATTTATATCCACTATCTTTTATTACTTATGACCATAATAACATAATTTACATTTTCAAATGACAATCTCTCCAACATGAGTCTAGAATTCCACTATCACTCACTACACAAACATAATAACTTGACTTTGACTTTTAAATGATGATCTCTACAACATAATTCTAGCATTCCACTACCATCCTATACAATGTGTTTTTAATAAATTTTATAATTTTGTTGTAGTATCTTCCATGACTATTTAAATAATACTAAAATATTTTATTTAAAGCAATTCAATGTGATCTTTCAAGGAGATAAAAAAACTTCACAATTGCCTAAAATACACCCCCTTTCTAGTCTAAATTTACTTTCTAATTTTCATAGTCCAATTTTATAAGATGGAACCATTGTTTTTCTATTTCTTTATTTATTTGACTTAACCTAGTCACTTAATTTTTTTGGTCAACTTACCCTATTGTCAACTTTTAAGCTAAGACTACAATCTTTATCACCTTCCCTAGGTAAAATTTAAATGTTGTTATATTGAATAACACATTTTTATGCTTTCTTGGCATCATGGCCATGTCTTTACCAAGGTAACACCAACACATAAATCTAAAAGTTAGTTAATTTTTTTTATCATTTTATACTAAGTGCATCTTTATAGTTTCATTTTCACTAGATTCATGACTTCCAAGTGTCATTACCACTCAGAAAATATGATTTAATGTATATTTTAAAAATTATTTTTACTACTTACCCTTTCAACCACCACAACTACTTGAGTTGCCCTTTCTTATTAGTATTGCTAATGATAGTGTGATTTAGGCTTAGATATTTTTCCTCTTTTCTGTTGTCAATGTTTTGTTCCATCATTGCTAATTGTGTTACTCTTCTTGCTATTGTTGTTAATATTTACTTTTTTAGACAAAGTGCCAAAAAGACTTTGAATTTATTCCATTATCCTTACTATTTATCCTTTTTTGATGAATAATATTCTATTTCACTCTAAAGACTTCATGATATCATCCTTCACTCTAAAAAATAGGATTTGTACTTTCTAGTTTGGTTTCAAGTTGTATTTGGGTAATGAGAATATGGAACACGATTCATATAAATTTTACAATTAAAATATCATAATTTATAGTACATCAAAAGGATCCATACAAAACTAGGTTTGGAGTAGCTTGACAAAGCTAGACTTAGAGTTGCTACTTCAATATTGGCTCAATAGTAGCTTCAAATTTGTAACTCCTAAGTTCCTACATAAAACTAGCTCTAGAGTTCTAGCTCAAAAGTTACTATGTCGAAATAACTCTTGAATACTTGGTAGATCAAATTTTGACTTTTTTACATTTCAATTGTGGGTCTCACTTATACAAAAGCATAATTGACATATAGCGCAAAATATAGAAGAAATTTTTATAAATTTTTAGTTTTTTTTTTTAAATAATAATGATCTATCTTAAAATAATATATTTATAGCAATTAAATCTCACTCTCTTAGAAGGGGGAATTAAAACCTTTAAAATTGTCTAAAATAAACCCCTCTTTTGCTTTCAATCTTCTTTCTCCTTTTCATTGATCAATTTTATAAGATGGCAACACTTTTCTCCTATTTTGTTTATTTATTCCACAAGTAACCTACCCACTTAATTTTCTTTTAGTCAACTTACACTATTATCATTTATTTTAGCCAATACTACCATCTTGGTAACCTTTCTTACGTACCATTTGGATGTTTATATGCTAACTAACACCTTATCATGCTTTGTTTCCATCCTTGCCATCATGGGCATGCCTTTCCAAATGTAATATCGCTACAAAATATAAAAATTTACTAAGTTATCAATATATTATGCTAAGTGTATCTTCACAAGTTCAATCCCACTAGGGTCATGAATTTCAAGTTGCATTACCATTAAGGAGGTCATATTTAGCTCATGTTTTATGAATTATATTTTCCTATTTACAATTTTTTTTTTTTAGTCGAAAGGTGATAGCATGTATATATATATTAATATAGAAATAAGAAGTTACAAAATATGAGTTTTGAGGCTCTTGGCAGTTAGATGAAGCCATATACTAACTTGCAAAGAGGCTCTTGATAGCTAGTTATTACATAATACTTAATTGTAAAAATAAAAAATTACCCCCTTTCCCTAATAATCTGAAATTTACCCTTTCATATTGAATTTTGCTATGATTATCCCTGCAAAACTATATACCCTTACATACTGCTATATTTACTTAATATACCCTTACATACTACTATGCTCGATAATATATTTGACCATATATTCCTTATTCCTCCATCCCATCAAAATTCATTTCGTTTTCTCCCTGCTGCTCCTAGAAATCTTCTACATTATCTAGCACTAGAGGCAAAGTATTTAAATTAGGGATACCTTCATTCCGCGGCTGGTGAGAGGAGCTAGCATTGCCAGGATTAAACCTCAACTAGATGTTTTGGCTGACTAGAGCAGGGCGAGCATTACGAGCAGCTGGAACAAGATGAGCATTACAATTTTTAACCACCACAACTTGTTAGTTTTAGCTTTCTCATTGGTATCACCAACATATATGTGTGATTTGAACTTTGATATTTTCCTCTTCCCCTATCATAGTTTTTTCCCACCATTTCTAATTGATTTAATCTTTCTAGTGTAGTGTCTAACATTTTCTTGTGTAGACAAAGTGCTAAAAAGACTTTAAAAAGTGTGCCCCATCTCATTGTCCTTATCATCCAACCTTTATTGATGAATAATAATATATTTTACCCTCAAGCCTTCATCATGTTGTCCTTCACTCTAAAATTAAATATTTTTTCTTTCCGATTTGTTTTCAAGTTATATTTAGATAATGAGAATATGGATTACCCATAGGAACATTGTACAAGTCATATATCATAGTTTGTAATGCTTCAAAATGATCAATATAAAAATAACTCTAGAGTACCTCAACAAAGCTATATTTGGATTTGTTACTTCAAGATTAGCTCTAAAGTAGCTACATACAATTGGCTCAAGACTAGTTCTAAATTTCTAGCTCAATTCATACATAAAATAAGCTCTAGAGTTGTAGGACAAATGTCTGTATGTCATTATAACTACTAATTTTTGAGCCTAGCTCTAAAATATTTAATAGATCAATTTTTGACAATTTTTTGCAATTACAATGATGAGCCTCACTTCTAAAAAAAAATAATCTACACGTCATAAAATATAAAGTGTATTTTTATAATATTTTAGTTTTATTGTTTTTCAAAAATAATAATGATCTCATGTAAAATAATTTCTTCAAAGTGATCAAATCTTGTCCTCTTAGAAAGACGAAATAAAACCCTTCAAATTGCATGAAATAAACCATTTTCTATTTTAAATCTACTTCCTACTTTTCATAAGTTAATTTTATAAGATGGCACCACCTTTCCCCTATTTTTATTTATTTCACCTAACCTAGCCACTTAATTTTCTTTTGTCAAATTACCCTATTGTCACATATTTTAGCCAACACTACCATCTTGGCCACCTTTCTTAGGTAGCATTTGAATACATGTTTATGTTCACTAACACATTTTCGTACTTTTTTTCTATCCTTGTCATGAATGTAATTCCTTTACAAAGGTAATAACACCATGCAAATATAAAAGTTACTTAAGCTTTTAAAATTTTGTACTATGTGTTGGAAATTGTTGTGATGATGTCAAAGGTTAAAGAAGGAAATCGTAAAGGTCAAAGGCCGCTATATCACTATCATTTAACTACATCTTTTCATTCTATTATAGAAGAAAATGAAGTGATATGTCAAGATTAATTTCCAGCCTCTTTGTATTGGTGCCACCCTTGAAGAAGTTCAAATAAAATATTTTAAATTCTCGCTAGGTTGACTCTCCATGTAAGCCTTGTAATGAAGGATAAAAAAATTAATTTAAATATTTCTTAATGGGCTGACCCCATTTTAGTCTCTTGGAATAAGAGACAACACCCTTCATGATCGCCCCTTTTGGGACTTAAAAACATGTTTTAAGATGTTGGTTGATTCACCTATGTGAAGTGACAACTTTGAAAGAGTAATATAATCTAATGAGAGTGTTATTTTTCTGGATTATACTGTGTGTAGTTTATTTGCATCAATTTTTCGGATCAAACTCTGTGATCCATTATTGGGATGAAAAGAAAGTTGTTATAAGACCGACCTTAGTGAATAATTGCCTCTCTTGTGAAAGAGGCATGAAGAAGGTATTTAAGAGACATAATGTGAAAGGTTTGAAAGCAAGTTTAGCAATGAGATATTAAGAGAATTTAGAGCAGACATATATTAGCCATGCCTCATATTTTGTATGGAATAAAAGGAAGATCATTAAAACACATATACGAGAAATCAGCTTGAATGCAAGAGAAAAAATTTCTTTAGTATAAAAACAAATTTCTGTAGGTTTTTGGTGAGGATGTTATAGAAGATTTTAGAGCACATTTATGTAGAAGATAAGAGCATATTTTGGAGCAAAATTATGAAGCATATTGGAGAGAATATTTGAGCAGATTTATGAAGACTTTGTAATGATTTCAAGGAAGATTTGAGCATATTTGTAATAGCAGTTTTTGAGGAAGATAAAGACTGTTTTGCTTAATTTTGGTGCCTCATATTGGAGAAGTCGGTGCTTCCTATCAAAATAGATTGAAGTCTCTTTCTGATTTAGTGCTCAATTATGGGGATTGGTGTCTCCAATAGGTTGGTGCCTGCAAATATTGTGAGTACATTAGCATCTCTAGTGGGTTGGTACCTACAAAGATTGTAAGTGAAGTTTTATATAAGAAATACTTTTTTGTGGTTTCTCCTGTAAGGGTTTCCACATAAATCGAGTGTTCTTGTGTTACATAATTGTTAGATCTTATGTGGTTGATATTACTATGGTTGTTAAGTTTGGAAAAAGTAGATGATTTTATTTTATTGATTCACCCCCCTCTTAGTATAAGTGTGTGCTCATCAGTTGGTATCAAAGTGGGTTCCTTTGAAATATCCTAACTGATAGAAGGAAGATCTTAAAATCACATGTTCTGTCAAGAAGGACTCTCCTCCAACAGGGCTCTATTATTTGATGGATAAAAATATGCTTTTTGGATCATAAGAATGCACACATAATTAATGGCACTTGGATTTGATATTTGGCAATCATTAGTGGATGGGTATGTTATTCCATCATCCCAACCAATAGATCAGGATGGAAAGAAGGAAAGTTTAAATTTTGTGAAATCCATGAATGCAATCCTATGTGCATTATCAAAATTAGAGTTTGTTAAAGTGATGCATTGCAATTCCATAAAGGATATTTAAGATAGGCTTAAGAATATCTATGAAAGAGACAATAAGGTAAAGAAAGAAAAGCCACAAACCCATAGAAGAAAACATAGTTACTTACCTACTCCACATTGATGAAATTGTGAATACCATCTGAGGACTTGTTGAAGAAATTAAAGAATTTGTGATTGCACAAAAGGTGCTAAGATCTCTTCCTTTGAGATTTGATGCAAAATGTTTTGCTATTGAAGAAATGAAGGACCTAAATACATTGAATATGGATGAGTTACATGGGATCCTCACAGTATACGAAATGAGGACTAAGAACGAAAAGGCATCAAAGCACAAAGATGCCTTCAAATCCTTGAAGAAGATGAAGAATAAAGAACCTAAATCAAGTTATAGTTCAAGTGATGAAGAATAAGCCTACTTCATGAGAAAGATCAAGAAATAATCCTGCAAACACAAAGGTAAGTATAATCTTAAATATTTTAATTGTGGTATTATAGGATAGTTTTCTACACATGTCCATAGGTTGAAAGTGGAAGTAGTGATGAGGAAGAAGCCTATAGAAAAAGGAAGCATCACCATCACAAGAAGATTTACACACGAGGAAAGCGTTAAAAGAAAAAGGATTTTTCGTAAGCATAAGAAGAGCCTCTTTTCCAAGGAAGATAGAGGCTTATTCGAAGAGAGCAATGAAAGAATTTGTGGCAGTGATACATAAGAGATTATATTCATGGAAAGTGAAACAAAGGATGATACTTCAAAAAGTGAAGACAGAGAAAAAGAAGAGGAGTCAAAAGGAGAAGTTTAGATATCAAAGTATATTTGGAGGAAGAACTCATTTGTTCCCTAGATGAAATCAAGAGGCTTAGAAAGAAGAATTTAGAGCATAAACTACAACTTCAAGAGGAATGTGAATCTAAGGCAAAAATATCACAATGTCTTGAAGAGTCGGACAAAATGATCATAAATATGAAAATTCAAATTGAAGAAGCAAGGAAGATGGAAGAGTTGGTACAAAATCATCTAAAGACAAAGGAAGAGGATATTGTGAGAAACTTGAGCACAAAATTGTTCCCTTGAGGAAGGAATTTGAAAAAACTAAGGATCAGTTGAATAGAAGCTTGATATTTGAAAAGAACATTGAGATTTAGATGATCTTGTAAAATATAAAAGATCATCTTTTACCAAAACTAGTATTGGATTTGAAGAGAATTAAATGCCTAATAAAGAAGATCCCAAAGAGTCACAGAAAGAGGTGAATGAAGAAAAGAAAAGAGACTATGTTAATGTTATCATGAGATAAATCAATAGTGAGAGAACAAAGAAGGAAGAAGGTAATATCCCTCACAAGGATAACAAGGGTAACTACAAAAGATCGTTCCCTTCAAGACAAGCGCGTGTGACTAGGTTCCAACATTCTTTCTATGGTTATTGATTTTAATGCAATCAATTTGGTCATAAAGCAATAGATTGTAGAGTTGGTGAATGAAATAATTTTGGTTTCTTAAAGAGGAACTATAATTATTTTGCTCCTTTAGTAGATTACAATGTCATATGCTATAAGTGCAACTTTGGGCATATAGCACAATTTTACAAAAGTTGTATTGTACCTCCTAGACAAAATAAGGTGGATACTATGGAAAAATAGGACGAAAATATAAAAGTATGGAAAAAAAGAGAAGAAAAGAAAAAAGAAGAAGAATCCATGCTTGTGCTTCATGCACAAGAAGTATCACTCAGTTCATAAGGAGAAGTATGAACTCAAGGAGATCTAATAAATACAATACCTTTCAACTCTATTGAGAAGACAATTAAGAGATAGATCAGTTGATGCATATTCTATATGAAGGTAATAAAGAATCTCATTTCTATTGATGTCAAAGGAGGAATTGTAGAAAGGGGGAGAGTTACAACAAGGAAGAGTTACAGGAAAAGGAAGAATGATGTCACTGATGTCAAGAGGAAGTACTATAGACAGGGGGAGTTTTTCTTGTGAAAGTACTAAGTTTCCCATTGTCATTGATGTCAAAGGGGAGAGATATAGGAAGGAGGGTAGCACAAAAGGAGAGAAGTATGTTCGTATTTCCATCAATAACAAACGTGGAGATTGTTGGAAATTGTTTTCATTGATGTCAAAGGTTGGATAAGGAAATTGTTAAAAGCCAAAGGCCACTATGTTGTTATCATTTAACTACATCTTCTAGTTGCTTGTGAGAAGAAAAGGAAGTGATAAGTCAAGAATAACTTCTAGCCTCCGTTTATTGGTGTTACCCTTGAAGAAGTTCAAATAAAATATTTTCAAATTCTTTCTATGGTCGAATCTCCATGTTAGTGCCTTGTAATGAAGGATAAAACAAATTTAATTTAAATATTTTCTAATGGGCCAACCCCATTTTAGTGTCTCTTGGAAGAAGAGACATCACCCTTCATGATTGCCCATTTTGGGATTTAATAACATGTTTTAAGATGTGGGCCAACTTGCCTATGTGAAGCGCCACCTAAGTAAGAGTAATATAATTTAAATTGAATTGTTATAAGACTTACCTAAGTGAAGAACTGCCTCTCTTGGGAAGAGGAATGAATACAATATTTAAGAGACATATTGTTGAAGGTTTGAAAGTAAGCTTTACAATGAGATATTAAGAGATTTTAGAGTAGATATACAATATTCTTGGATCAAATTTTGTATGGAATAAAAGGAAGATCATTAAAACACATATATGAGAAATCAACCCATGTAAGAGAAAGATTTTCTTGAGTATAATAGCAGTTTAATGACGGTCTTTGGTGAGGATTTTATAGCAGATTTAAGAGTAGATTCATGTAGAAGAGAAGAGCAGGTTTTGGAGCAGAATTATGAAGCATATTGGAAAGAATATTTGAGCAGATTTAAGAAGGATAATAGAGCAGATTTATGAGGACTTTGTGAAGAATTTATAGGTAGATTTATGATGACCTTATGGGAAGATGTATGAAGATCTTATGAGAAAACCTTTGAAGGACTTATAGCAAATTCTAAAGGTGATTTAAGCAAAAATTATAGAAGACCGTTCAAGGTGATCTATATCAGATTTCAAGGAAAATTTGAGTAGATTTATTGAGCAATTTTTGAGGAAGAACAAGACTTTGTTGTGATTGAGGTTGGTGCCTCCTACCAAAAGAGATTGGTATCTCTTGCTAAGTCAATGCTTAGTTATGGGGACTGGTGTCTCTAGTAGGTTGGTTCTTGCATATCTTGGAAGTGGGGATTGGTGTCTCAAGTGGGTTGATGCCTACAAAGATTGTAAGAGAAATTTTATATAAGAAATATTTTCTCATGATTTTCTCCCATAAGGATTTTAGCGTAAATCAAGTGTTATTCTTGTGTTGCATAATTGTAAGATCTTGTGTGATTGATATTGCTATGGTTGTTAAGTTTTGAAAAAGTAAAAGATTGTCTTATACTGAACCTCCATCTCAATATAAGTGTGTGCTCATCACTAAGTGCATCTTTGCAACTTCATTGCCACTAGGGTCATGAATTTTGAGTAGTATTTACCACTAAGTGTGATTTAACTTACATTTTATAAATTATTTTTAACTAATAACACTTTTTAAGCATCATAACACGTTAAGTTACCCTTTCTTATTGGTATTTCTAGCATATAGGTTTAATTTAGAATTATATGTTTTCCTCTTTTCATTTTTCATAGTTGTGTTCCATTATTGCCAATTGGGTTACTCTTTATAGTATTGTTTCTAGTATTTGATTGTTTAGACAAAGTGCTAAAAAGACTTAAAAAAAATTGTTCCATCATAATTTTGATGCAGGAGCATCCAATGGTGTAAGGGAAATCTTGCATCACCCAAAAATATACATTTCATTTATGTTTCCTTTAGTAATCCTTTTGTAGATGTCTTTGCATTTCTAGATACCCTTTTCGTCATAATGTAAATCCCCACTTTTAGTTTTGTTTTTCTGCTTTTTCTGGTCAACTGCTATTTTTAGCAGGTATTGGAATTTGAGAGTGTTTGGGGACAAAAATTATATGGGAGGATTCAGAACGAAAAAATAAGAAGATTGTCGAAAGAATCGGGCCAAGAGCATTCCCAGTTTGAAAAATATTGCAGTTTCAGTCTCTCAGAAATACACCTAAAAACCTTTCAGATCAGGTTTGAGGTACTAAACAGCCCCAAAATGGCCTGAAAACTTTTTGAAATCGGCATAGTGGATTTCAAGCACATTCTTGACTCTGATACCTTTCCGACAGTTCAAACGGTTTGAAAAACAGAATCCCGGATCAAAAGTTATGGCTCCCAGAAGTTGGTACACTTTCAAAATGTGCTAATTTTCGAATGATGTTTTAAATTTTGAATTTCAAAATTGTAATTTGTGGTGCCAAACCACCAAAATATGATAATTCAAATGTTGTTTGGCTCCAAAATGCAAAATGAGCTATTTAGGGGGGCATTTTTTTATTTTTATAGCTTTTTGGGGAAAAAGAGTTCACATGCTATGAAAGGGGATTCTGTGGTGACTTAATTTTCTGTAGCTTGCATGTATTGCAGAGCTTGAGGATTTGTGATCCTCTGCATGTAAGAAGTAAATTTTCTGAATAATAAAATTATTCTCTGGTTTTGTGCGTAAATTTATGTGTCTCAGGTTGCACCCTCGTCAATTTTCCTTCTTGTCTGACCTTTGTTGATGAATAATCTTCTACTTCACCCTAGAACATTCATGGCATTGGCCTCCATTCAAAGATATCATGGTCTGTAATGCTTCAAAAGGATTCATATAAAAGTAGCTTTAGATTAGCTCAACAATGCTAGATTTGGATTTGCTACTTCAAGATTGGCTCTAGAGTAGCCACACATAATTGGCTCAAGAGTAGCTCTAAATTTCTAGCTCCTCACTTCCTACGTTAAAGTAGCTCTAGAGTTCTTGAACCAAAGTCGCTATGCCATAATAAATTTTGAATATTTGAGCCTTGCTCCAAAATATTCGAAAAATCAATTTTGACACTTGTTTTGACATTGTATTGGTGGGCCTCACTTCTAAAAAACATAATCATCATGACATAAAATATAGAATATTTTTATTTATTTATTTATTTTGTTTTTTTTATAATGATAAATGATTTTATGTGGTGGGGAGGACATCCAAAGGTAGGTACCATAAAATCTATATTATTTGCTAAATTTTATAATTTAGAACGGGGTTCTACTTATGAATGCTTCCTAAAGTTCATGATGATTGATATGAGAGGGAACCCCACCCAAGGGTGGAGACCCAAGGAAAATCTATTATTATGTTTGCCGTAAGCTATTCCCAAAAGGGGAAGAGTGGGATTTTAAAGAATTGATATTATTGTCTAATGTGGGATTAGGATATGAGAATGTGTAACCCATTGTTTTTTATATATATTTTTATTTTGGTTCCTCAATTACTTAAAGTTTGAAGAGGTAAGAAG
The DNA here is from genome assembly GCA_007258455.2 of Sequoia sempervirens. Lineage (NCBI taxonomy): Eukaryota > Viridiplantae > Streptophyta > Pinopsida > Cupressales > Cupressaceae > Sequoia > Sequoia sempervirens. The sequence goes on from VDFB02309361.1 coordinate 15,930, forward strand.
GAAGGCATATTTTATATGTTTTATTTATTATATTTCATGGAAATTTAAAAGACGTGACCATTGAAATACATTGAAATCTTATCAATGTCCATGTGCATAAGAGTGAGTTGGCATAAAATGAAGCTACATATTCTATTTGTTAAATATGACTTTATTCAAGATATGTGGAATATTACGAGAAACATAGGTGGGCGTTGGAATTAGAAGGTATAAAGACCACGACTAAGTAAGATGGGGCCACACAATGTGTTAATATCATTTTATTTAACTTTGTCCGCTTAGACATATGAAGACTATTTTGTGCATTCATATGGGTTTTTCTATCTATAAATCTGACATCCTATTTTGGCGACTTACGAGGAGAAATTATAGTATATATGTCTTGTTTTTAGGACTGTTAGGCTTAAATGACTATAGTATTATTATTTATTGCAACCGAGGGCTCTTTGTTTTGGTGGGTATAGTAGATTTTTCCATTTTTAAATGGTTTGATTTTCTATCAAATCATTTTTACGTTGGTATGGCTCTCGAAAGATCTAATTCCATGCCCTATTGTATTTACCTCTTGTAGTGTAGCTGTTTTCTTACCGTTATTTAAATGTATTATCCTATTCTCAGTTGTGCACATGTAATTAGTGTCGGTGATCTCAATAGGGCAGGAAATTAGATCTTGGGCAAGGGTATTTAATGTTGTTGACTACATGAGTGAGTTTATAACATGGTAACATTAACTTCTCATATCTAGAAAGGAATAAGTATATTTGGTTTAAAATATTGTTTTTTATATTTTATGGATATGTAGAGTATTATATGAATTTTTAATGCTTCTTAATATTATTTATATGATGTCACAATCTTTATAATTGTTTTCATATTGTAGTAACGGAAAAAAATATCCTTTTTCCTACTTGATTTGGGAATAATTGTCATTGAATTAACCTAATTTTTCTTAGGTTTGATGTTGTAATGTGTTGTAACGTATTCACATTGATCTTGGGCCCCCTTTTAATAAAATGTACTTAAAATATACCCTATTTATGGTGTTGTAAAGTGTTGTAACACACTTTCACACTTATCTAGGGTCCTCTTAATTAATTATGGTTAATTAGAGTTAATTAGCCACTTTAATTCAAATTTAAGCCTTATTTGTGACACCTTCCGAGGATCCATCCCAAGACCCATAATTCAAATTACATAACATTTAATTGGGCAAGTTTGAGGTCCTAGAAATTGGTGCTAGGACCCATTTGTCTTAGGTGGCCAATGGGTCCTCCCTCTATAGGACCCCCCTTTCTTTGCAGATTCTACATGGGTTTTTGATGTACTTTCATTCCCTGAAGGCAAGGTCTTGGAAAACAATGCCAATACCCATTCGCCATTCACCCTAGGTGGCGAATGGGTCCTCCCTTAATGAGGACCCCCTTTTTGAATTTCATTTTGGTGGGATTTTACTAATGTTTGTTTCCAGATCTATTGTCGGCTTGAAATGTTTGAATTCGGAGTTAATCTCTTTATTTAGTATAAATAATGGGTTAATTCACATTGTTTCTGCTAGCAAGTTCATGTTATCATAAGAGTACATTCACAAGAGCATTAGAGCACTTCAAGAGAATTTCAAAGACATTTCAAGGTAGATTATCAAGGTTTTATTGTAGCAATTCAAGATCATTTCATCATGTCAAGGGTTTAGTGCATTCATGCATGTTGTTGAGCTAAGATAGTGAATGTAGCATTGAATATCTATTTGCAAGTATTATTCACATCTTATTCAAGGATCAAGATCTATATTCTTCATCGCCACTACATGTTAGATTGCAGATTTATATTCCAAGACAACTTCCAAGGTATCAACATTGCATCATTTCATGTTCATGTTTCAATTTCATTATTTCATGATTTAGTTTAATTACCTACAAGGGGTTTGACTTAGGAAAAATACTATTCACTAACAAATCAACAAGTTTTTCTCCTCTTAAGTGTGTGTTTGCAAATTTACAAGTTGAAGATTAAGTGGACAAGAAGTTTAGAGCAAAATTGTCAAAGTTGTCAAATTGCAAGATTGATCTTTATAGTGCAAGAACGAAGAATTGAAACTTTAGAATTTATTACATGTTTTCGAGAGCTGAAAACTGGGGATCTAAAAGTGCAAACATCAAGGAAAATAACCCAGATCTTAGTTTTAGAAACCCTAACAGGGACCCATTCACCACTAAATGCGAATGAGTCCTTTGTGCCTTAAAAGTAGGCTACTTGCAGTAAGGTACACATCATTTTAAGCTCTAAAACACCCCTCTTCATTGCTATAACAGTTAGGGTTAGTTTTTTTATTATTATTTGCATGTTTTGGCTCTCATAATTGCATGTTTTGTGTGGAAAAAATTAGTGGTTCATCATCTTGTTGATTCATTTTGGTGAACACTGTTTTCCACCTAAACACATATATGTGATGAAAAACATGTTATATTTCTAAATGGAAGAATAGATGGTTCTTTGCACAAGTGGGCATGATTTAATGTTGGTGGTAGAGGATATGGATAGAATGACAGGATTCTTTTGTTGTAATAGGGCCACCTAGAAAAATTTATTGCAAGACAACCCATTTACCTATGCTTAGATGTCTAAAGGAAGATTATTTAAGCTTTATTTTAATAATTAATTCTTAGATGCATATTATGGACATATCTAATTTTATAAAGTTTTATAAATATTAAATATTTAAAAAGTAATGTTAAATAGGTAGAGTAGGTAAAGACTAGACTTGACAAAAATAGGTTAAAGCTAATTCCCCAAGGCTACAAGAGCAAGATATAGAAGTATATTATCATTGAAATGGGGGTTTTGATTATTTTTGGTTGTGCCTTGTTATAAACACTTGTGTCCTTTGATCTTAAGTATTCTAATGTCTCAGTCCCTATAGTTCATGTGGGCTTTGTTATAGTATCCTTCTTGAGATAGTTAATATTTTTAATTAAGTGTAGTATAGAAAAATGCATGCCTTTGCATTTTCACACTTGTTTGGGCTTGCCTTGCTTTATTTGTGCTTCTTAATGGCTTAATTGGCCCTATTTTGCATCCACAAGCCTAATAAGCTATATATTTTTATTAAAAATCCTGACAAACCTCCAAAGATAAATGATCATTTAATGATTCTATCTATGTGTCCCTGATTTGTGGAGTGGGACTAAAATGCCACCTAGGGCATCTTTGTCCTCCATGGGTCTTGGGACCCTGATATTGAAAACACCTGAAAAAGGTCCCTTTTTGGAGTTCATGCCCTGAGAATTGAGCCTTGGGACTAAGATGCCACCTAGGGCATCTTAGTCCTCCTTGGCTTATTTTCGGGACTCAATTTCAAATTTGGGCAGGATTTAGCCTCCTTTATTTAATGATTTCATATGTCGGCTTGTTGTGGTGTAATTTTAGGATATTAAGCATTTAATAAGTATAAATACAAGGTTCCTCCACTCATTTTTCATAATAACAAGATAACAAGCATTCAAGTATTCATTCCTAAGGAAAGCTTATGTAGTCAAGAGCAAGTCATCAAGCATTTGAAGCCATCATCAAGAATCAAGCATCATAGCCAGGGTTTAGTGCATCCATTCATGTTGTTGAGCCAAGATTATGGATGTAGCATTGAAGATTTATTTACAACCATTGTTCACATCATATCCAAGGATCCAAGATCTACATTCTTCATGGCCACTACATGGTAGATTGCAGATTTGCTTCACAAGACATCATACAAGGTAATATCATTTGCATGTTTCATGTTGCATACTTCATTTCATTCATTTCATCATTCAATTTAATTACCTACAAGGGATTTGACTAAGGCAAACCCCTATTCCCTAACAATCAACAAGTTTTTCCCCCTTGTGTGTTTGTATTTGCAGATCTAGGTTGAAGACTGAAGATCCTTTAAAGTGCAAAGTTCTCAAAGTTGTAAATTTGCATTACAAAGTTGTCATCTTCACGAAAACTCACCTATAGGTCTGATGCAATGCAAAGGATTCAAACTCACTTTCATGGAAACATATTTCACAACAATGGGCTTAAATCCCACAAACCCTCCAAGTTTCATAAGAAATCTTCACAAAGACAATGACCTCAACATAGCACAATTTAGGTTTTCAACTTCCTTGGTCCAAAACAGACTTCTCAAGTCCCTCTTACCCCTTAAGAACTCTGACTCAACAAGAATAATCACTCTCCAAAGTCTTCCCTTCAATATATTCACCATCCCTTCATTGACTACTTAAATTCCTAGTAGTCCTCCAACCAAAGACTGTTAGAGATATCTTTTGTTATAGAAATCCATTCAAGACTGTAAAATACTTTTCAAACACTCATCTAAGTGATCTACAACATATCCAAAAACCAATATTGGTTACTTTAAAAGTATGTCTCAAATCAAGATTGTCAACGTACTAATTAGACCCAATCAGGCCAAGATCACACAAGGGCTTATTGGTTCTATAATTTCCAAGGTCAATTTCTCTTACCAAATCTTTCAAACAACCTTTATTTGATCTTCTCATGCTTATTGAATTAACAAAAGTTCCTTTTCATAAGTGTTTGCACAAACCCTAGGTCCTAACCTCTTGATTGTACACAAAAACTTTGTTTTCCAGACTGTTACAATCCTAAACTTCCACTTTTCACACATTATCCATTATCATTTGGTCTGACACCTCTGGAACATGAAAGTACATTCATAAAGGAGTAACTTCACTAAAAACCAAGGATTTTCAATGGCTAGAATGAAAGAAACATAAATTTTCTTGTCATTGTTTACCCTAAATCAGGGTTATAACTATCTATAGAAAATTCACAATATCTTGCTCAAATGTGAACCAAATTGGATGAAACAAGATGTGTTAGGAAGGTGATTGATTAATCTATCACTTACAATTGATTAGACATGCAATCATTCCCGTACAGGGCCATAAAACACCAATGAATAGTAAATTTCTGAAGAATCGTGCACAAAAATAGTGCTTTTTATTGATCAAATTCTTAAACTCAATCACCCACGCATTATCAAATGCTTACAAAGCCTTATAAAGGCATTTCAAACCTGAATCATCAAATTCCAACTGCCTCCAAGCGAACTAAACTCACATGACTCTTCACCTTCCCTATGTTGCATTTTTTTGCAACTTTACAATCTTGCAAGTTTTACATTTGTGACA
>VDFB02309363.1:0-23080 GCA_007258455.2 Sequoia sempervirens
TGGCATCAACCTCAAGGGAATTAGCAGTAGTTTTAAGGAAATTAGCAGCCACCTCCAGGAAACTGGTAGAAAACATCCCAATTGAGGGGAGGGCAGAAATGGCCAAACCAAACAACCAGTTACATGCAGCCACCTTCTCAGCCCCAACAACCTGCTATAATGCCTCCTGCTAGTTCAAGTTCAAATACACCTTTCCTACTCAGCTACTAGCTCAACCTACACCTAACCCAAATAACAAACCACAACATTCTCAAAGTGAAAATAACTTTCTAGTTGGGGATCTACTTTGATTGCATACACTTTGTTGTTGTAGACATACTTCATTCTACGATGAAGTTGAAGACACTACATACATTTCATGAATCTATGGTCTTCTCAAAAGAAGATTATATGAAATATCTTGAGGCATAACATGGATAAGATGTTGCAATGTGGCCTTTCCAACTTGTATAGGTAATGTGATCACACCAAGTGGTTGTTTTTCCTACATTATCAAACCCACAAATGGACAAAGAATGAGGTTCAATCTTGATCTTATCCAAAAGGTTTATGCTACACACAGTAAGGGATGAGTCATTGTCAATAAGGGGTCACTTTATCCCACACCTATTAATAACAACCACTATCATGAAAGCTTCATCTTGTTTTTGTACTTCCAAAGGAGGTAGCTCACTTTGGTGAAAAATAATGTCTATATTAACTGAATTAATTATGTGGATTAAGGTTACTATATCATTTGAATTTGCACTAGGAGGAACCACAACTTGTTACAAAGCCATTTGAAGCATGCTATCGTAATTAGGTGAAGCTTGAATAATAAGGTCCCATAAGGCTATCTTAGTAGGAGTATTTTTAAGTTGCTCAACAAGCTCATACTATTTCTGCTGTGTAAGGGAAAACGAGGAGCACTAGGCAAGATAGGTTGAGGAAATGGTAATAAAGCACGAATGGCTTGTGGTTTCCTATTGTTCCTCATATTATATGTGTGAGCAATGGTATTATAACTCGATTGTTGCAAAAAATTGTTACTATCAAGTTGCCTTGTAAAATTCAAGATAGCTCCTTGGGATAATGGTTGCTTTTTAGGTGTTTCTATGATAAGCAAAAGTTTTTTTAAAACTTGAGGTTCATATGAGGGTGGGTAGATGGTGAGTTGGGGTGTGATTACATTAACATCTCTTTGTTTTTTTGTTGTTTAGTAAATCACCACAATTATGCAAGCTAACACTTGGATCTTCAATTTAAAGCATAACACAGATAGAAATAGAAAAGTTTTGGAAGATATGGAAAGGTCTAAATATTGTGCACTTTTCATAAAAATATTATTTCAAAAGGTTGTTAGGGACTCATTTTCCCATGGGCGAATGGGTCTAGGTTGTTGAAGGAGATCTTACTTTACACAGTTTGGCACATGTTAGTGTGGTATAAGAACACAGTTTGATTTGTAGGTTCTCTCTTTGTGGGAATAGTCTTCTTCTTGAAGGTTCTTGTGCTATGAGTGATGTATTTTGCATATCATTGTATTCTTCTTTGATACTATGATATAGGAGTTAGCCACATCCTCTATGTGAAGTGCTATAAGAGGACTTGTTAATGTTGTGATCTTGTTTTTCAGATTTCACATTACCTATGCAGTGGGAGTTCCAGAAGGTATATGTGTTTTGTATGAGGGGCACCTCTCTTGGACTGGTTACACTTTACTATAGTGAGTTACTTCAGAGGTTTTCTATCGCATGTCTATGTGTGTTGTTACCTTGGAGTCTTATTTTGTAGGATGTTATATATACAAGGACTTGTTTGTGGATTTGGGTTGCTATGTTGATAGCATGGAGTTCTACCTATGATAGTTTTGAATGAGCTAGCAACTTGCTATGGTTTTTATTCCAATTTGGTATGAGTGAGGCAGTCACTCAGATTATTTTGTTAGTAGACCAAGAGTGGGATACAAGATTGTCTTGTGAATACAATAGGCAACCTTCTCATTAGGTCTGCCATGGACTCATATCCATTTCTAGGTGTAGGCTTCTCAGTCTTTACTATTGAAAAAATCTTTTCTTACAAGTAACCATTCCAACATATATCTCCTAACATAAGAAATATCTAACCTAACCCAAGTCTCTCTAGTGTCCATGAGCACTCACTAATCAATCCATGCCAACTTCAAATGCAACCTACATAATCATGAAGCTCCAACCAAATGATTAATACTCAAAACCAAAGAGAACTACATCCTTTCCAAAAGAAGAACAACTTTCTTGCAAGACTCTAAGGGTCTCCATGAAACAGATATTCTAAAACCTCTTCAAATCACATGAAGATAACCATATCCTACCAAAGCTCCCACTGAACTATGATACTGAGCTATACATGACAACAAGATAAACATCAAACTATCACTATCAAAAGCTCCCATTGAAATATGTAACCAATCTATCCATGACATCATTGATATCATCTCACAGATAGAGATCATCCATACATGCAAAACCATGGGCTCAAAACCATGAGATCCAAAACCATGGACCAATTCAACTAGCACAAAACCATGTGTTAAAGACCACTAAAGGTTAATCCACTAACTCTAACCCAAGAACTAGTTTAACCCAACTGCCCTCCACTTACCACCTAGGAGAACTCCTCTCTTGCAAGCTTCTTTCCGCTGTGAGAGTTAAACAAGGCATACTAGGATCTTACGACCATCAACCCAAATGCATTGTAACATACTTCATTTACAAATATGCAATAATCGATAGAAAAAGCTCCTACTACAGCTAAAAACCTTCAAAATTTTAAGAGAAAGGTGCCCCAAACTCTACCCAACCATTAGCTTTGATACCAAATTTTGAAAATGGAGGTAATTATAGCTTAATAACTTTGTAAAACTATGAGATTGATCTAATTAAGTGTTCTTTATTTTAACTTCTTTGTATATGATTATCTTGTTTGAATTCGTTTTACATTTGTGAAATAGACAAGGTGTAGAAGAATAAGACTTCGAGAAGATAGAAGTGACACAACATATATACCATGAGCCCTTTGAGAGAAATCTCACCACCAGAATCACTAGTGCTTGTATTATTTAACCTTAGAAAAGATTACAATAATTCTTTATCAATCCTTGCTTGAGATGCTTCTTTCCTTCAACAATTCTTCTTTTGCAACCTGCAATAAACTCTCATGTGTCCAACATGAACACATCTATGCCATGCTTCTAAAAGTACTCTCATAGAACTCTTCAACTTGCAATAAATAGACAATTGTGAAAAGACATTGTAAACTCAAAGAGTTGACAATTACAAGAGAAATGCTCTCCTAAATATCTATCCATTCTTGTGCAGTAGAGTTCCACCATGAAAAATATCAAAATAATTTAATCAATTTGGGCATCCCAAGCTACAATTCTTAACTTATTGTTGGTTTGAAGATATCTTGTAAACTTCTCCTCAAAGTTGGTGCCCAAGAATGGGTCCACTTAACTCAGCCTTATAAAATATCTTATCATGCAAAAGTGTTAACTCCAAGATGCCAACTTGGGTGCCCAAGGTGGGTCCAAGTCAATCTTTGTTAACTGAAACATATCTCTCCATCAATTCATGCAAGCATGATGCATGATTAATCATCCCCACTTAACTGAATGTATCACCTATTATCTTTCATGCAACTCAAGTCAGCGAGTTAACTTAACATGCGCTCAAACTAACTACATGGCGAAGATAACTAAACCATAGCAAATTGGTGAACTCAAGCTGAAGCCCAGGCCGAGAACTCCACTCATGTAAATATCAGTCCCTAGCTTGTAGGATCTAAACATGCATTGCTAAAGTGTTATCAATCCTTTAATTAGTTAACTTAAGCAAGGTGGGTTCCACCTTCCATATGGGTGCCCCATGTGATCCTATTTTATAGGAGCTCTTGTTGGGCATCCCCACATGTTACTATCATTTAGGATTAATTAAAAATGTCAATTTACATATTCATTTCATTCAAATTTAATCCCTTTCTAATCCTAGTGTTGGGGAACACTTTCCAAGGACTTAGGAGATACATGAAATATGTTTAGGATTGCAATTAAATGACATCCTATTCCCAACACAAGTCTCCCTTTCTACAAAGTCAAAAACTAAGATCTAAGTCCTTTGTTTGCACTTTCCCACACTTCTGAATCTTCACTCCTAGATCTATACCTATGATAAATCTACAAAATAAAAAATGTTGTTTTTGTGGTGGATATGGGTTTTCCTCAGTCAAACCCCAAGTTTGGTAATTAAACCTTGATGAAAAGTACATATTTGAAACATGAAAAGTGTGTGCAAGCCCTAATATTCAGGAGTTAAAATTCCAAGAAACCCTATTCAAGTGTGTTAGAATAAGATCCCTAAATGAAACATGAACAATGGTGAGGACCTACTTTGGGAAATGTCAAATCACCCTAATAGATCATAAATCTGATTATACCCTCCTTTGGGCAGAAAGTAGAATGATAATAGAAGATGGAACCACTTAGGAAACAAGTCATTAGGCTTGATTAAATGGCTTGGTACATCTCCCACAACCTAAAATCCATCATGATCCTCCGTAGGTATCTATCATCAATCTTTGACAATGCTTGATCTTGTTGACAAAATGAGTTTGAAGACCTACAAGAACAAATAGAATGATGCTCCAAGACTTCAAATTTGAATGCTTGATTGATTTCTCCTTGCTCTTTAGTGTAAATCCTTGTGATCTCATGTGAATCTCTCTCTTGTCTCTACTGTAAAATGATTGAAAGACTTATTTTTATAGGTTTCCTTTCTAATTTCCCATTTATTATATCTCGATGGGCGACATAAAATTTGAATTTGGGACTATGAAATGCTACAAAAAAATATTTTAAATTGAGTTTAGGAAATTCCTGACCTAAAGTACCAGAACTTAGATTATGTCAGGGCATTAAATCAATTAATGGCATTGTTGTCAACTAGGATTGCACCTCGTTGCTAAGTTGAATGCCAAGCAATCCTATGAAACATGGAATGATCTTCAGACATGTGGCTTGTCTATAGTGAAGATCAATATCCAAATGAAGAGATGGTTCGCTTTGGATCCTCCTATAAACTATTGATTTTGATAGGAAAAGGGATAGAAAGATTGCTAAATTGAAATGGAAAGCTTTAATCTAGGAGGTGATGCACCAATTGTTCTTAGACCTACTTGTTTTCCTAAACTCACAATTAGTTACAAACATGAAGCCTTGTTTATTCACAACTCAGATTGGCATGTTTTGCAAAAGTGTTTCACATGAAAGGTTTCAATATTTAAAGTTTGTTTGAAAGAAAACAATGTTGTTCTCATAACTCACATTCAACAAATGAGATACACAATCACAAACCTACACTACAACATATTGTACTTGTACCAAACATTGAAGGAATAAGATAAAAAATGAAGGGTTTCAAGTAAACCACAATATTCTTATCAAAACTACTCACAAACAACGATTCAACAAAGTATAATTAAGAAGGAAATGTTGCTTCTTTATTGAAAATGAAAGGAATTTTCAATTACAAGTTGTAACATTTGAAAATCCAATACTACTAGATCTAAATCTGAGTTACAAAGCTGATCTTCAGACTAAAAGAGCTAATGGATTTGGTAGAGCAATCAAATTACCCAACTTTATTATCACATGGGTTTATATACATCTAATGGCGGTGAACAAAGTGCTTGAAATAACACTCACATGGTTCACAATATATAACCAAATATCACACATAACAAAACAACCCAAAAAAAATAATAACTTTACAATGCTTTTCAAAGAAGATGTTTTACAATGCTTCACAGTTAATAGTTCTGATTCAAAATAAATTTAAACTAAAAACAAGCAATAATGCCAATACCTCTATCTTGTCAAAGCAAAGTGTAGAGATACCAGGTATGATAATAATAATAATAATAAAGAGAGAAAAGCTCACAAAGGAACAAAGTCATTTTGTAGCTTTTGAATGATGGATATGTGAGAATCGTAACATTTGTTGTATTAGAAGGACAAATTCTTCTTAGATACAAAAATTCCTCAAACAACATGAAGGATTACAAGCACAAAGTCTTGTAGATCATTCAACAATAGTATCCAAACAAAAAGGTAAATTCAAACAAATAATGTAACACAAAGTTTACATAAATCTATTTGAAGCCCTTTGGATCTCATCTACTAACCACTACCAATATGATCAATCCACAAGATTATCGAATCCAACACAAAGTTTGGTATACCATCCTCTTCTTTATTGATCAAATTTTCATTTGCAAACATGAACACAAATTTTCACAAATATGCTTCAAAAAGGGCAGCACTTCGTTGAAAATACTAAAGGTAAAGATTTCAATAGAAATCCCTCTTATTTATAAAAGAGAGGGAAGAGAAAATATAAGAAATCAGTTGAATAAAATTAGGAAAGTTAGGTGAGCTAATTTAGGAAAATCTCACCTAACTTTGACTAAGTCAAAATGCAATTCATCTTTGTGAAACTACACCTCATATTTTTAGTGTAATTACATTTGTTAAAAAGACATTTAAGATGTCAAAAACTATTTACAAGATGCATAAAGGGAAGCATCAAAAAGTATAACACTGGAGATCAAGAATCTTCATGGTTCCTTGCTTTGGGTGCGGAAGTCTTCATGCTTCTTCTTGGTCTCCTGCATGAGTATCTCATCTAGACCAATAGTATAATCCAAAATGGCATGAGCTCTTGTGATCGACCTTCTAGCGAATGAATGGATTTTCTTGCACCTGCAAAGATGCGTGTTGAGATTATCAATGGTCAGTTATGTATCACAAATGACATGCATTAAGGCTTTGGAAAATTTGGCATCCTCCACTTGTTGCGTGACAGATTCTTTGTAGATCTGGGATAGTTCAATGGATCAAAAGATGTCACCTTTAGGATCACTTGACAAAATCTTGAGAGAAACTGCAAGGATGGTGAATCAATAGGCGTTAGTAGAAAAATTAGCATTGGGAAGCATGAAGTGAGAAAAAGATGTTGAGCAAGCGTGAAATGAGCAATTAGGCACACAAAACAGAGTGGGAGTGAAGAAATGATGTTCAGAGCAAAAATGGAGTGATTTGGAAGTGTTTAAGGAAAAAACTGCCAAATGTGTAGGAGTGCTGAAAATCAACACTCCTACACTTAGAGAGATGAATTCATGTGTAAGGGCGTTGAAAATCAGTGCCCTTACATGTTGGAAGATCTGCATTTCATGCACAAGTGTTGAAAACAGTGGTCTAGCATGTTTTGGAAGGAAATTGTATTTTGTGTAAAAGCGCTAAAAAAATAGCGCTTCAACATATCACATGTCAAAGTGATAAAAAATAACGCTTCTACATGAAATACATAAGAGTGGTGAAAATCAACACTTCTGCACGTGGGAAGGACACTTAAGATTTGAGATGTAGAAGTGCTAAAAAACCCTGCTCCTACATGTGCCAAAAAATGACAAAAATGTAAGAGCACTAAAAATCAAAGATTTTACATGTGACTTGAGTTTTGAGATGTAGAAGTGCTAAAAATCAACGCTTGTGCACAAAATACTAAATTTGACAAAAAATGCACAAGCATTGATTTTTAGCGCTTGTGCACAAAAGACTGAATTTGAAAAAAAATACACAAGCGCTGATTTTTAGCACTTGTGCACAAAAGACTGAATTTGAACAAAGATGCACAAGCATTGATTTTTAGCACTTGTGCACAAAAGACTAAATTTGATAAAAATGCACAAGCATTGATTTTTAATGCTTATGCATAAAAGACTGAATTTGAACAAAAATGCACAAGCTTTGATTTTTAGCGCTTGTGCACTTTAAGGATGTAGAAAAAATTCAAATTCAACATGTAGGAGCGTTGAAAATCAGCGCTTCTAAACTTTTGCCAATTTTCACAACTCCCAAAGGTTGGAAGCTGACGAAAAATGCTCATTCTGAAGCTCTTTGAAAGACAGACAGGGTAAGACACTCAAACGAACCATTTGAGATTTTAGAATGCACTTCGAGATGGATTGAAATTCACCTCATTTTGCATGCTTGAACATCATGAACCTATGAAACAGACAAGTTTCATAGGGAGTTATCTGTGAATCGAGTGCTACTAGATTCTACGATAACAAATTGATCATTCTTTTTGTATTCCAAACCATGATCCATTGTACCATGTAGATACCTTAAGACTCTTTTTACTGCTAGCTAATGACATTTCTTTGGCTCTTTCATGAATCGTGAAAGAAAATTAATAGCAAAATTGATATATGGTCTAGTATATGTCAAGTAAATCAAACCTCCAATCGTTTGATGATAGAGAGTTGCATTCACCTAAGGAGATATATCCGATGTAGATAACTGTAAACTTAATTCCATAGGTGTAGACATGGGTTTGGAATCCATCATTTTGAATTTCTCAAACAGTTTCTTGAAATATTTCCTTTGAGATACAAAGATATGGTGATTTTTTTTCCATTACTCTAAGCTGAGACAATAGTGCAATTGCTCAAGATCTGTCATATCAAATGTCTTCTTGAGATCATTCTTTGAAGTTTCAACCATTACTTCTGAGCTACCTGTGATAACCAAGTCATCAACATATACAATAAATTATCACAATATCCCCCCTTGATCCTTGTGGTAGAGATTTGGATCATATGGATGCCTAGTGAAACCATGTTGTAGCAGATGTTCATCAATTTTTATATACCAAGCTCTAGGAGCCTGTTTGAGACCATATAGGGACTTGACAAGTTTACAAACCTTTTCCTCTTTACCAGGTGCAACATATCCCTCTGGTTGGGTCATATAGACCTCTTCCTTAAGGTCCCCATTAAGAAAGGCACTTTTTACATCCATTTGATACAATTTCCATCCAAATTGAGCAGCTAAAGCAAAAATCATTCTAATGGTTTTTATCTTTGCAGTGGGTGAAAATGTTTCCTCATAGTTTATTCATTCTTTTTGGGAAAAACCATTGGCTACTAGTCTAGCCTTATGTTTATCTATACTACCATCTGCTTTATACTTAGTTTTAAAAAACCATTTACAACCAATTGCTTTCTTACCAGGTGGTAGATCAACAAGCTCCCAAGTGTTGTTTTTCATCAGAGATTGATACTTTGCATCCATAGCCTCTTTCCAAGGTTTTGATTCTAGTGCTTCCTGAACATTGGATGGCTAAAAAATTTCAACAACTGAAGTCATTAGTGCAAAGTTTACCTCATTGCGAGCCATGTTGTGAGTCCTCAGACCTGAAGTGGAAGTGTCTAGGACTCCATCTAACTTTGCATCTCGAATGGTACTTTGTACCACTTTGGTAAAGGTCTTGTGACATTGGTGGGTGTTGACTAATTATCAACATGCCCATCATTTTTACCATCCATGTTGAAAAAAGGAGCACTATCTGAAGTAGATGATGATGCAAGAGGAGAACTTACATCATTCTTCTCATTAAAAATTACATCTCTACTAATGTATATCTTCTTTATATTGGGATCCATAAGGCAATATGCTTTGGATTCATTACTATATCCTAGAAGAATACATTTCATTGATTTTTAATCTAGCTTCTTTCTTTTTTTGTTTAGGAATGTGCATATAGGCAGTGCATCCAAACACACGAAGATGAGAGATAGAAGGCTTCACCCTTGTCCATGCTTCTTCTGGTGTAATGTCATCAAGTGCTTTGGTTGGTGCACGATTCAAAAGATAAACTATTGTGTGAACAACTTCAGCCTAATATGCACACTCTAGTTGAAAATATTTCAACATACTTCAAACCATCTCCACGATGATGTGATTTCTCCATTCAACAACTCCATTTTGCTAAGGTGTGTATGATGCAGTTAGTTGACGCTGAATTCCATTTTCTTTTAGATACGTGGAGAATTATGTGCTAGTGTATTGCCCCCTCTATCGAAGTGGAGAATACGAATACAATGATTCGTATTTTTCTCCACCTAAGTGCAAAACTCTTTGAAATATGATAGAGCTTCATCTTTATGCTGCAAGCAATATACCCAATTTTTCCTTGTATGATCGCCAAAAAAAATTGAAAGTACTTGTAGCCATTGTGACTAGGTGGCATAGGCTCACATAGATCAGTATACATAACAGCTACAAAGGTTGGCTTACACGATGCTCATTGGGATAGAAGGGTGCTCTATGTTGTTTTCTAGCAATACAACTAGAACAAATAGCACTCGACTTCTCAAGTGAGGGAAGCCCTTTGACCATGCATTTATTACTAAGCGTTAGCAAGTAACTAGTGCTTAAATGACCAAATCTATGATGCCAAAGTAGAGAAAGATCTTCATCCTTAGTCACTAAGGCTTGATTATTAGCAATTGTATCAAGCTTGAACATTTTTCCAATCTCAGTAGCACTGGCAACAATCTTTTTCATTTTTAGACTTATCTTTGATAAGACAAATCTTTGTATCCTAATGGCTATCAAACTCAATCCTAAGGCTGTGGTCAAGAAATTGATTAACAAAAAAAAAGATTTTTGGTAAGTCCTGGCACGTACAAGACATTAGTAAGCCTACAATGATTGATTCCAAACTTCAAAGAGATGTCACCAATACCTTTGATTTCATGGGTGGTATCATCTCCAAGAGTTACTATACCATGATGGGGTTTCAATGTGAGAAACCACTCCTTTTGTCTAGTCATGTGCTTTGTAGCACTCGAGTCCACATACCATATTGAGGTTGATTGTGAACCATCTTCTGAAGTGTGGGCTCAAAGCATGTATTCCTCATCTAGAGAATCTTCTGCTTCAACAATATTGCTTTGTTGTTTCTGTTTGTTCTTCTACTCCCACTGTGGTTTGCCACTTTGAAGTGGCTTATTTGGATGTGGTTCGTTGGATGATCCTTTGTTGAAGGAATTGTACCAACTATTTTTTACATCATGTCCAACTCTTTCACATATTGGACACTGCTTCATAGGCTTCTTTCCTTTATGATGAGTGGTCATGGCATGATCCTCCTCCTCATGTTCATCCTTAAAGATTCTTCTTTTTGGAGCAGATTCATGAGCTTCTCAAAAGTGGGTGTCGTCTCTATGACATTCAAAGTTGTCACAAAGACTTTATACGTGGAAGGTAGTGCCTATAGAACAATAGGCACCAAAACTTCGTCATCAATTGTTTCTCCCAGTGCTTGTAATGAAGCTCTCAACTCTGTAATCCTTTTGAGAAAGGATTCCAATTGTTCTCCATTTTTCATCTTCGGGCTATGTAGCCAACTCTGCAAATTCAGGATCTGATTCTGATTCTTTGCCTCATACACCATTTTTAGCTTGTCCCAAGCATCTTTGGTTGTAGACGAGTCTTAGATGAAAGGTTGAACTTCATCAGACACACTGAACATGATGATCAATTTGGCCTTTTTATCGGCTTGATAAAAAATCTTTTGCTCATTAGCATCACTTGGATGTCATTTTGTGGTGCCCCTAACCACATTCCAAACTTTGTAAAACTCTAGTTGAGTTTTAAGTTTAGTTTTCCACGCAGAATAATTATTTTCGCGCAGTGGCTGAGAATCTAGAAAAAGAAATTTTGGGGAACTTCCTTCCATTGTGTTAGCTAGATATAGATGCTATTTTTTTTTATATTTTTTTATTTTGATCTCTCATCACTAAAACACCCTAGAAAGAAAAAAAATAACACCCTCCAAAATATGGATGTCGCGTACAAGCAAAAGTGCATCCAATTACAATTGAAATAATGTTTTTTTTCTATTTTTTTTAACAATTTTTGATAGACATATACATTTGATGACACTAAATTGATAATTATAATATTAACCTATCACTACAAAACTAAATAGATCTTTATTCTAAAAACCTATTGATCATTAGACACTCAATATTCTTTAACTTATACATTTCCTCTTGGAATATTTTCTCCATTGTCACTCAAGATAGAAGAACATAGCATACTCTAGAAAAGGCAAAAAAAAGAACACACAGACCTCTAAAGGTGCAATAGATCAGAGATATTCTGATACAATCGACAGCAATAAGGTTCGATCTGAGGTGGCAAGGATGAACTTAGTAAAATATGGCTTCACTCGATTTCAGTAGAGGCGAATGTACTTGATTTGCAAATCAACAAAACAATATCCCAACATCAATGCATAAAGAAAGCACACTTGCCCCAAACCATCCAGCTCTAGAAAATCACAATGATCCCATGCAACAGTGATTGGGCCCAAACCACGCTTCCCAAGTTAGTGAATCATGGCATGGGAATAATGATGACTAAGTCAGAAGCGAATGTACTCGATCTGCAAATCAACAAAACAATATCACAACATCAATGCATAAAGAAGGAACACTTGCCCCAAACCGTCTGGCTCTAGAAAATCACAACGATCCCACGCAGCAACGATTGGGCCCAAACCACGCTTCCCAAGTTAGCGAATCACGACATGGGAAGAATGATGACTGAGTCAATCAAAACAAGAAGACAATATAGGGAAGATCACATAATGAAGCGCCCGATCAACAAAAATAATGAAATTCCTCCTCCAAGCAAAGAACACAGCAAATGCAAGCACCAATCAGTTGTACATCCCCATTACTATTTCAATCTTACGAGCGATTTATTCTATTGATATCATGAACCCGAGCTCCTCATATAATTATTGCAGAATTTTGTGTGTGAGGAAGGATTGATTGCACAAGGATATTAGCCACGAAAAAAAAGGATTGATCCAAGAGAACCAATTCACCACAAATCGAAGAAACCTTCGATCCAAAACCGTCAAATCCGTGGTTGTCAACAATGATCAATGCATCGATCATGCATTACACGGACCATGAAAAATGAAAAATGACCAACCAAAATGGAATGAAGATTTGCAAGCCCGATTTGCCAACGTGACTAGCCAATCCTCCAGCCAATCACCCAATGCACTGAGTCACAAAAACAACATGGACCTAGGTGCGAGATGTGAAAATACTACACACAGGTACTACGATGAACAAGTAAAATGGCTCAAATAGGATCTCAGTTTTGTCGCCGTATAATCAACACACTAATTTCTCACCCAAAATTACTACTTGTCTAGTGGTATGATTCTCGCTTGGGGTGCACAAATGTTCTTGCTCACCGCATAAATTTTTGCCTCATCAAACTTCTTGGCCTATTCCTACGCCTATGCTCTAATACCATAATGGATTTGGTAGAGAAATCGAACTACCTGACTTTATTATCATATGGGTTTATATACATCCAATGGTGGTGAAAAAAGTGCTTGAAATAGCACTCACATGGTTCACAATATATAACCAAATATCACACATAACAAAACAATCCAAAACAAATAATAACAAAACATAAACAAACTAATAATCAGCCTATCTACGTGGAAAAGATGATGGAATACCCAAAAAGAGCTTCAAGAGCTACAGTACATGCTAATAGAAAAGTCAAAACTCTTTTTTAGAAAAGGGAAAAAAAGATATAGAAAAGAAGAGAAGCTTGTAATTGAAAGAAACAACTCATGGTGAACTCCAACTCTTCTTTTCTTGAAAACTCCACCAATATGTATGATGAATCATCCTTGGTCGTGCAAGTTTGAAAAGCATACAAAAAAGGCCTCAAAATTGGAGCGAATTGAGTGATTAAGTGTCCAAAACTCCCCTTAAGTGATGGTCAAACCATGTGGGACCTCAAAACTAATGTAAGACTGCCCTTTATGCCTTTAAATCCTCCTAAAAAGGTGGATTTGTTCTTTGCTCTCCCATCACCTTCTATTTTTCCAATTGAACTTGAATGATAATTGCTCTTAAGCTTTTGCATGATTCCTTAAATGATTCCATGATAAAAGACTTATATTTGAACTTGAGCTCACTAGGCATAGGCTTTTATTATGCAAAATGACATCTTCTCTATCTCTACATGATGAAATATCTTCTTGGGCATATGAGATCAAAAATCCTATGTTTAAAGGCTTCAAACTATTCATAACTAAATGTTTATGGCATGAAAACTCCCCTTAACTATTGTATTGCTCATGTGGGGTCTTGAAATGCACTTAAATTGCTACATTTGCCTCCAAACACCCCTTACTCATATCATTGCTCCAAATCTCTATCATAGTTGCTCATTCTTGATTGCTCATCTTCATCATGAGATCCTTGTGTCTTCCTTGTTCTTTGCTCGAGACTTGATGAAATACAGTGCCCTCTTTGTGTATTTGGAGAAAAATTATTTACTTTACTAAGTAAAAAGAGAAGGAAACTGTATTTTTGTCTCTTTCTCTGTTATGGAAATGAACCCTTTGTTCTAGAAATGAAAATATTGCCTTAGGATTGGTGAAAAGTTCTCAAAAACTACAAACTGGGTTGGTGAGAAATTTAAATAGTTTTTTTGCCTTATTGTTTTCTAAATTTTACATAAAAATCTCAAAAACCTAGATTGTAGTTTTCAATATATGATTGAAACACGTGATTGCTTTCCTTGGGGTGTAGGGCCTTCAAACGATTACTCTTTCCTTTGTCTCACATACTTACTCAAGTTGTCCCATGTATTAACAAGTGTTGATGGTCTCCTTACTTTAAAACATTGAGAATGACTTCATAGAAGTCTTGTGATTGTCATCACAATGTTGCTCCCTATTTGAAATCTTCCTTCCAAGCTCTGTATGAAAGCTTGAATATGTCATATGACTATCATTGTTGAATCTCTCTACCATTATGCTCTCATGAAGAGAAATCTTATGGACAATTTGGACAAACTGCCAAAAATGGGAAACATTTTGGTGACTTCCCAGGGATGTTTGCCTTCTAAACAACATAGACCAATTGCCTAGCCTATCCATTGGTCATAGAGTCTTGGGGGGGTAGGGTAAACTATTGTCACGTGGGACCCTAAACCCTCGTCAGTACCCCTTAAACCTCTCTGATGTCGCCCTCACTGACAACTTAGGCTTTTGGTGTAGTGGTAGTCGGTTTGTGTTAACAAAATTAGCAACTTTGTTGGAGAGGGTTCGACTTCCACTCTTAACACTATTTCCATTTCGCAGTTGATTGTGTCTATCAACCTCTTGGCTAGGGGGTAAACTATTGTCATGTAGGACCTTCAACCCTCGTCGGTACCCCTCAAACCTCCCGATGTCACCCTCACTGACAACTTAGGCTTTTGGTGTAGTCGCAGTCAGTCTATGTTAACAGACATTTATTCAATGTAGGTTATATTGTCAAAAAATAATTAAAACAGGTCTTAAGATGCATAATAAAGGGTATTAGGGGCCTATTAATGAGGTTTGAAAATTAATAAATGCAAGGTCACTAAAATAGGTCCAAACTAAGTGTGAAATTGTACTTTCACTTAGAGAGGAGTACAATTTTCTACACTACAATGCTCACAAATTGTATAAAAGGGGTTTAGTGTCTCCTATAGGTTGGTGCCTACAAAGATTGTAAGAGGTTTTATATAAGCATTATTTTACTAGATGGTTTTCTCCCTCAAGGGTTTCCACATAAATTTTGGTGTTCTCATGTTGCAATTTATTAAATCTTGCATATTGATTATTTACATTTAATTTTGTAGAAGTTTGGTAATACTAATTCACCCCGCTCCCTCCCCCCCGCCTCCCCTCTAATTATGTACTCATCAAAATTTGTAGTAATGATGGCACATATGTGAGAAAATAGTGTAAAGTTCATGGGCCATAAAATTGGCAAGGTAGCTAAGTTTGTTCTCTAAAAATATAAAATTGTAGGCATTTGTCACTTTAAACCCACTAAAGTTATAATCCATGTGAGATTGTTGTCTACTTGAAACTATAAAGTTGTTGAAATTGAAATTCACTTGAAACTATAAAGCTACTAAAATTGAAATATGGAAAAAATGTAACCTAATATTAGTACACTGCATTAAAATGTATAACATAATGAAAAAGTATCTAATGAGACGTAATGTCATCATGAAATGTCTCATAAATATAATTTCAATCAAAATCTATTGCACAATTCAAAAAGGAACCTACAAGAAAGTGTCATAATGTCTTTATACAATCTCATAAAGCAATAATATAATAAAGGCTCGTGTGAAAAATGGTATTGAAATATGTAAATGTATAAATTTATGGTCAATAAGGTAAATTTTCACGAAAAGAACATTTTATGTCACCATAATTGATTAGGGAAAAAAGGTTTGGAGAAGGGCACAGAGAAAAGAAATATTCCCTTACTATATATAGAAGGGTAAAAAGGTAAAAGTTACTTTTCATTTTAAGTAGATCAATCAAGAAAGAGTGAAGTTCAGAAACCTTGTCCCACTACTGTATATGACATGTCACACATATTGTATATTGAGTATGAACCCAAATCATCATTTGAAAGCTCCCTGAATTTGTAAGTCATATTTTTCATTTTTTTGTTAAATGTTCTTCCTTTTTCAAAGTTAGAGTAGGAAAGGTTTTTAAGGTCATCTACACATTCATAAAAATAACCACTTATTTATGGAACTAGCCTATTATCATGAAATTGATCTATAGATCTGATTGAAATCCATAGAAATGATATGCAAGTATGACCTAATTGTTATGAAAATGAATAATTAATTTTTATATATATAATTTTTTTGTTTTAACCATTTATCACTAGTTTGATCATATGATTGTGATTGTGTACTAATGGTAAACTTTTTTTTTGTTGTGATTTCAAGATGAGAGATTCATGAGTGATCAAACAATCACATGTTGAATTTGTGGTTGTGGGGGTATATATATATATAATGCCACCTGTATGCAATATAAATTTGAAACATAAAACTAAGGACTCAAGATATTAAATATTCTAAATCCTAGTTTCAAATTTAAACTACAAACTTTAGATTGAGCATAAAATAAAGTAAAAAAACACAAATAAAGTTATCATAGATCATGGTAGATATGATCTTGAATGATATGTGGATGCTCAACTCTACAATATAGCATTAATGATTTTTGAATTATAAAATAGATTGAGTTATTTTTCTTACACATTTGTGATTGTGAAAATGATGAATTTATAGCCTTTCAAAATATTAAATTGATGATGAAGATTTGATCAAGGATTAGGAGATAACTCAATTGGTTAAGGAAAATTGTCATTTTGAATTGATGATAAGATAATAATGAGTTATTTAATTCATTAAATAGATAATTAGATGAGAAAGTTACTAATTTTAAAACTGAGTTAACATGTGAGAAGATAAATATGAATCATTGTTTATTTAATGTATTTTTTGATAAGGAAGTTACTAATTTAAAGAATGAGTTAACTTGTGAAGATTTTAAATGGTTAATTAGCTCATATTAATTAAATAATAATAAATAATTTAATTAATGATAATAGATAGCATGATAATTAATAATGGGATAATAATGTGATTTATTAATTTAATTGAATAGATAATAAGGGTGGATGATAATGTGAATAATTAATATAATCATATTAATTTTTTTTAAAGTTTTAACCATTTATCACTAATTTGATCATATGATTGTGATTGTGATTATCATATTAACTCTCTCCAAAAATAATTCTTTATATAAAAGCTAAAAGACTGTGCAATCAACGGTTGAGATCAAACCAAGTTTGATCGACGGTGGAGAACGCTTGAAGTTGATTGAAGAGACCCCCAGATATCGGAGGGAGTGACTTTTAAGCTCTTTGATGTAACGAAAAATAGAAGGGATGTGCAATCATCAATGCAAATTGTTTGCAATAGGAGGAGTCTTCAAACAGTGGTGAGGTGCATGTGGAGCCAAGAAGGTGTAAAGCTTGCCAAAGAATGTTAATGGAGTACTATCCTCAGAATTACAAAGCTTCCATACCGGTGCACAATTGGGAGTTGCCTTACACGAAGACCCTCAAGGATACAGAGCTTCATTTAATTTTTAAGGGTCATTGCACTCAATTTACAAAATCCATCAAAAGGGTTATAAGAGTTGAAATCCTTGAGCCAAAGGCAAGGTGTCTATTGTTTCCTTCTCAGCTTTTATCTATATTCATCTCAAATCTGCTTGATTTTCTCCAGTGTTTTCGGTCAGTAGAGCACATCACAAACAAAGTTGTCAAGGGTGTATATTTACCGGAAGATACTCTATTAAAGGTATGCCAAAATTATGAATTGTGGAAGGGGTAGGGATATGTAGGAGGTTTGTTTCCTCATCATTTTCTATTGCATAGAAATGCTTTTGTTACTATCTATCATGCAATTAAGAAGGCCTTCGAGATGCACAATTCAAACCATTTGCAGACAGTGTTAAATAGATATGCAGGGGAGGTTGATTTTAAGTTAGCAAAAAAGATAAGAACAAGGATAAATGCAATTATGGTGCTACTCACACATGACCATAATCCCCCAATGCCAGCTCAACCAATGGATGCAGATGCAGATAGTGTTTCCCCTTGCTTTCCTAATGCTATGGGTTTCAATCTAAATGCCCTGTCACCAGTACAATCTGATGTGGGGAATTTACATGAACATCATAATGAAAATGATGTTCAAGTAGACCAAATGGAGGAATGAAGTTTGGTCCTTCAGAATTTGCATATGGAATTTTGCTCATTTTTGTCTACTCTAAATTCTCAGATAATGTAATGAAATGATCAAATTGGCCTTGTTTTGTTTTTTGCTTAACCCAAAAGCATATTGTAAACTCTGGCTTTGTGGGTAAAATCTCAACATCCTTGTATGCTTTGTATTACTGGAAGAATCAGAGGATAAATATGGGATTTTGAGCCATGAATCTAAAACTCTTGTACATCTTTACTATTAATATATAATATATATAGGCCTATGGCCTTTTATAAAAAAAAGAAAGTATGATTTCATTATCTACACCACCATTCATGTATGATGAGCACATGATTATGACATTGATAGAGCATTGAGATTATAATACTAATGCATTCTATCTACCCATAAAATAGATCACAATATTTGCATGTGCACATGCTTACCACGTTTGATAGAGCATTGGGATTCTAATACTAACACGTTCTATCTATCCATCAAATAGATCACAACATTTGCATGTGCATGTGCTTAACACATTGATAAAGCATTGGGATTCCAATACTAACACATTACATTCACCCATTGATGAGATCACAATTTAATAGAGAATATGTGGAAAATGTTGATGCTACCATTTTTCAGGGGGGAAAGGCCTATCTAATCAACATACCACTCAACAACAAGATAGAGAGTTGTGTCAATATTATATAGACAAGGAAAGATATGGATGAGATATGGTTTCTTTTATAGATATCATGGTAGGAGTTATATCAAGGGGGTGCAAGTGGATTATGATGATTCTTGTAGTTTTTATATTTTTAAATGGCAAGGAGTCATCTATTTCATACAATATGTTTCACATGGTGCATGGTATGAGGCACCAGGAAATCTATTCATGAGTCAAGTGCATGTTGTCTCACTTAAATATCTAGATCTACATAGATTTACTAATGAGGAGGGTTGGTTTTACATTTGAGTTGAGACACTCCTTCAAGAGAATATTTCAAATAATCTAGACATATCACATGCCCGTATTTCAAAGTTTTATTTAAAATAATTTGGATTGTATTCCAAAAAGTGGAATTTATTCCAAATAAACTAGATCAAGTTTAATTTTAAATAAGATAAATTAAATTTTTTGTATAAACAATATATAATATTTGATAATAGCTAATTCATTCCAAATAAACTAGATATTTTAAAATAGAATTTGAACTTGAATGAATAATTTTAAATGATTTGTGACAGACTGTCGTTAGGTCCTAACACTTTAGTGAATAGACACATCAATATATCGACCGAGTAGTGTCCAACGGATGTATGCAATAGAGGACGTCTCGACTTTCTCTCTTAAGCACTAATATATTAAAATAAAAATTCTAATCTAAAGGGCCTCTAATCTAGAAAGCAGTAAATCATCTGTCTAGAAAGCAAGAAAATAACTCAAATCAGAAAACAAAAAACTAAGAATCTGAAAAGCATCACCAATAAACTAGAAAGCATGGAAACAATTAACCTAAAGAATGTGAAAATTGTTGAAGAGGTAAAGCATGTAAAGGAATTAGGAAACATTTATCTACTACAGAGAATCACAAGCTAACTGCTAATCATGAAACCATTAATCAAAACTAACTGAAGAAAGGTGCTTCAGACATTCAAATACTAAGCTTAGAAGCTACGGACTTAGTTACAACCTGCAGGTTCGACACTAATAGTACAACTCGTATGAATGGAAATAAATGCAAATGCAACTTCTATTTTATCAAAGGAAAATGCAAAACAGGAAACAAATACTTATCTATCTATTTCTAACCCTCAAGTGGCCAACTCGTGGGTGTATCTACTGCTAATTCAAATCACATGCACTGGAAAATCCTTTTTGTTACTTCATTCCACAGATGCATCCATATCATACAATAATTCAAAGGAAGGCGAGAAAGCTCAAACTCATATTCATATGGTAGTTTTTACTTAGAAGACAAATTGATAGCATAACAATAATCTTCCTTTCACTGTTTGTAATAGTTACATATTTATATGAAAAATGGCTAACAAAAATCCTATTTTTTAGCTGATCAAGTCTTTCAATGGATTGATCATAGTAAAAGGGACTTAAGAGACCATGATATACAATATTAAAGAGGCTTCACATGAGCCATGAAGTCGTTGAAACTAAAAAATAATAGAATTATAAAAGCTTGGCCAAGACGTGTGCTCCTAGCATTATGGCGCCCGCTCGCTGGTTTTTCAAAAGTATGAGACCCACATTCATTTCCCTTTTGACTGGAATGGCGAATGGTGGTGGATTTGACCTGCGAAATACTCAAGACTAAACCATTAAATCAACATAAGTTAGTTTAATTTAATCAACTCCAAGAAATAAGTTTGTACGATTATTCATAGAAAGAAAAGCAATTATTTTCCCTAAAGGTAATCAATTGGCAGAGTAATTTGGGCTAGAAGGTTCATATTTCTATATTAAGGCCATTATGCTGACGAGGTTATTTTTACCTCATCAATTTGGACTATATTTTGGATTGTAATCTAAATTATCTATAGTTATTCCAAAAATATGAACTACAGTTTAGACTATATTCCAAATTATATGGATTTTAATTGCATAAACATCAAAATGATCTAAAATCGAATTAACTAAGTTCCAAATAAACAAGAAATATTGAAAATCATTTGATTGGATACATCTAATTCTAAAGAAAGATTAAAAGTACTAACATAAATCTAAACATCAATAGACCTCAATTAAATAACAAAGGACTTCAATGGGTGGAATTATACCTAGTTAACCACATCCAAAAGACCACTTTATGGTGTACTTGAAAATGAACAAACTACGAAGAAGGAGAATATTGGAAGAAAAAAATTGCATTAAATTTCAAGTGAAATTTTGAAAAGTAGAGAGAAATTAGGGGAGAGGGGCCCATAGTGGAGCACCCTACCTTCGCGTTTCTGAAAATCCTACGTGGAAATTTCAAATCACTCTCAATTTTATACAACAGTTTATTTAGCAACTCATGTGCTTCTATATTTCATTTTAGGGCCACATCATCAAATATGATGCCACATCAACATGCTTTTCATTGAGGTATCCAAAAATGCCCAAAAAAAGAGAGACCGATAGTGGTGCACTAAGTCATGTTTTATTGGTGTTATTGATGTGGCATCACATGATTTGTCAATTTGTGTACTTTATGCATAAAAAGTGTTTTGCAATTGGATATTAAGGTGCTCCACTATTGGGCCCATTGAGAACTACTTCAATCCCCACTATTGGATCCCGCTCCACTATGGGACCCTCTCCACTATGTTCCTTGAGTAATTTTGTGATGTTTTTATTTAAGTTACAAGTGTTGTGTATTGGTTGAGCATATGATTTTGAGGAGGATACCAAAATTTTACATTAAAAGTAAAAAATGGTGCATAAATGAGCACACACATAAAACGAGTTTAATGTTTTTCTTAATAAGCTAAAAATAAAAGGGGCCAATGCATTGCGAGGCTTATTACAATCGTGTTCAATGAAAATTTCAATCCATACTTAAGTGCCTATCTTGTCCACCGTAATAAGGGTTTATTGTATGCAAGCATCTCCATGATTTGTGAAAGTTTCACAAACTTTTTGTGTAGGGATTTATACTACATTATTAATCATGTGCTACGATTTTTGTAGGGTTTACAAAGGTGCCATAGGAAGAATTTTGCTTGCAATATGACTGATTTTCAAGGGTTTATAAGAGATTTTTAAACAAAATAAATATCTTTAGGTAATTATAAATGATAAAAAGGTTGGTTGTATAATTCTATTGGTCTAAATTATATTCATATGACATTCTTTTGTTGTACTTTTATCAAGTGTTAGTCATCACAAAAGAAATATGTTTCAACTTCAATGTATAGAGTTTTCAGACTCAAGTAGTAGTGAATTATTAGTTTCAAGTTTCTTCAAACGATATGTCATGGTCAAAATAAGGAAGCACCGAGAGGATATTCTGAACTATATTTTTTTGGTGATTCTATTTTTATAACATGTTTGAGGAAGGAAAGATTTCTGGAAAGATTATTCTTAGGAAAAATTTAATCAAAAACTTTATTTATGATTTTTACTTCAATTTTTTTTATTAATAGTTCTTCAACTATTTTGAGCAAACTTAAGTATTCATAATTGTATTTTGGAATCCTCATGTTTATCATAAGTTCTGAAATATCATTTTGTATAACTTATAAATGAGTATTTATGCACAATATTTTCTTAACAATAATTGATGTTACACTTATGTTGCTAAATTATTGTTCAAGTTGGTGACCAATATACTTTTCGTGTGTTTGTGGTCATTGTGCTTAAGATTTCATCAATTAAATTGAAATTCGCTAATAGCTTCAACCTTTATATTGGTGTTAATTTCTATCTGATTGTAGTTGGGTATGCAACTTTACCTATTTGTTTCTTGAAATCTAGTTTTATTGTGTTAGATTAGTTTGGTCCTTAAGCTTTAATATATTCTAAACTACTAG
>VDFB02309364.1:0-14719 GCA_007258455.2 Sequoia sempervirens
ATTTTATAGAATAATTAAGGTTGTGCCCTACACAAATATTTTATCCTCCTTATTAAACATGGATTATCCTTGAAACCCCCACTTGTCATAGCTACTTGTAGAATCCACCTTACTTCTTCTAAATTGGACTTACATTACTATAAGAAGAGATAACCTTATTCCATTATGGATTACACTCCTAAAATGGTTTATTCTTCTTACCTTGATTCTTGACCCTAGGTGCCCTTTCCAATAAAGTCTTGTCTTTGGCCCTAATGATCTTGAGAATCATGGAAGAATGCAATTTTTTGGTGGTGAAGATATTAGAATGAAATTTTTTGGTAGTGAAAATATTAGAAGCACTAAAGTCACATTCAAGAAGGGTAAAACTATGATGAGAATGACCCCATTTTGGATGGTAAACTAAAGGGAGCGGAGGGTAGAAAAATAATCCTAAGGTGAAGAGTAAAGTGAAAATGGAGGATGAAATTGATTTGGATGATGACGTAAAGTGAAATATTTATGACTTGCCCCTCCTATTTCACTAGCTGATCTTCCATGCCATTCTCTCTCTTTAGAGGTTGTTGCTTCAATTGTGAAATTGATTGCAAATAAAAATATTGATATGAACAAAGAGGTTATCATCAATCATACAACCCTTAAGTGGTTCTTCATTGAGACCAACAAAATGAAACTAAAAACTATCTAAATGGCTAAGAAACTTCCAAGGAAAAGGTGCTTGTCCCTATGAAAGAAGAACAAATTTTCTTCAAACATTGGGAGGTTAGGGAATAAATTAGTGAATTGAAAATGGAAAACAATAAGAGTGGTGAATGAATTACATTTTTAAAGAAATATTTTATGGATCAAAGCTATTCTAAGGAGTGTAATTAAAGTTAGTAGAGCCATCATAAAGAAAAATTCCAACAACATTAAAATGTTACAAGAGATATTGAAATCTTACTCCATTCTTGATTAGATCATACATAGCTTGAGAACTAGAGGACACAAAGTAAAGGTGATGAAGGGAGAATGATGATGCAACCTTCATGGAGAAGCATCTTAACTTTTTGTAAGATTGCAAAGTTGTTGTTTCTCTCTATCAACTATAAAATTCCTTGGATTCTTGTATTCCTTTGATATATTCCAATTCAATCTCCTTCTATGGCTTGCAAATAGTTATTTTTTTAGATAATTAATTATCTCTTTTGTTCTATTCTCATCAATTTTACCATCAGTTTTTTCATGATGTCACACTTGTGATTTCTATTAATAATGCTCAGTACCTATTCACTTTTTTTGTCTTCTATTAAAGGCTTTTGGTATTTCATGGAGATTAATCATTTTGGGTATTTATTTCATCTTTAAGTGTGGGGCTAATGAAGGGAAATGAATGTTAGTTTAAAGAAAGAAAATTAAGGTTGTAATATTAAATCTAGTGTAAATTAAGATATTATCACTCTTAAATTTCTATAGAGAATGCATGAAACTAAATAATTTTGAGATAGGTTTGAGATAGGAAATTTTACGTTGATGAAAAGAAATATATTAATCCTCCTACATAATTCTTGAATAAAAATATAAAATGGAAGGTTAAAGGGATACAAAAGGAATAATATTGGGAGATGCTCA
The DNA here is from genome assembly GCA_007258455.2 of Sequoia sempervirens. Taxonomy (NCBI): domain Eukaryota; kingdom Viridiplantae; phylum Streptophyta; class Pinopsida; order Cupressales; family Cupressaceae; genus Sequoia; species Sequoia sempervirens. Next base: position 1,612 of record VDFB02309364.1, read on the forward strand.
AGTTTGGCATACCTTGTTTTCGTCTATGATATCTTTGCAAGCTTTCTTCACGTAATATTTGTTCCTCTTCTGCTGAATTCTTTCGTTGACTCTTCTTTTGCCTTGTTTTTTTGTTTCCCATCTCCTTCTTTGTAAAATATCACTTGAAAATTCCTCTAATCTTCTCCTCGAATAGAACAAAGCCTCTTTTGATCTTCAGAAGATCTCCTCCAAAGCCTCTTCTGATCTTCTCCTCCAATATAACAAAGCCTCTTCTAATCTTTAAATATTCTCCTCCAATAAAAAAAATATATTTTTCACAATTCTTCAATATTCTCCTCCAATAGAACAAAAATATTTTTCACAATTCTTCAGATATTCTCCTCCAAAGCTTGCCCTGTAAAACCAAAATATCTTTGACAATTTCTATGATTTTTTTTTTACTTATATAGAAAAAATTCACATAATTTCATAATAGAAACTTAAGAAAACAATAAAAAAATTGCAAATAATAAAAAATAAAAAATGCTAATATTAGAAAATCCAAAAATTAGCCATTTAAATGCATTTTTTGGAGCCTTCGTTTGAATGCTATCTTAGAGGAAACTTTCATGGAAAAAATTAGCGGAATGGAGAGGGGTTCATTCGAACCAACCCTTCTAATGAAGGGGGATTCGAATGAAGGGGGGTTCTAATGAACCCCTCTTTTTTCTCTTTCCCCTCCACCATTTCAAATTTTATATAGTTTTTTTACTATTGAAGTCCAAAAAGGAGGTGCAAATGGATTCAAACTTGATAAACCAAGTTGGGGGAGTGTAGTGCTCAAAATGTGCTTTCCAACAACTATAAATTTAATATATTTTCTTTTTGTTTTTCATTTTATTCTTTTGTTTAACTGAACCTAGGTTTTTCACCGAACATCAAGTTCAGTGAAAAATCATTGTGGAAAAATATTAAATTTGAGAATATTTTCTTTAAAAAATATATACGCCCTAGGTATTGGTGTCCTTGTTCTAAACAAAAAAAAAATAAATTTCAATACATACAAAAAAAGTTATGTGAGCCGAAATGCACATATGTCTAAATTGTAATTGGTTTGAATTCAAAACTTAATTAAAAGAAAAATATTCAACAAAATGTTATGAAACAAAATGAAACCACTAGATACCAGTGTTAGCAAGCTAAATTAAAAAGAATTAGAATTTTATCCTTTGTAGAAAAAAAGTTATGTGTGCCGAAGTACACATCACTTTTAAAAAATATTGTTTACTATTAAAAACTAGTTATCAAAGGAGACGCAAAAAAAAAAAAATTAATTCCAAGTTTTTCTAAAAAATATATATTTAAAATCTAGAGAAAAAATCTCACAAATCACTAGTTTACATCATTTTCAAATTCCTAATAGTTTACCTACTATAGGTGTCAGAAAGTGAAGTTTTTTTTGAAAATGTTGATTTGAGTGTCAAGTTTGGCCAAAAAGTGTAACCCATTATTGTGGGATGACCCCAAGAGATTGAGTGGTGTGGCCCTTGTGAGGGATAACGTCTATCATGGGTATGAATTCATCCATAGGACTAGCTTGGGAAACAAGAGGAGATGTATCAAGTTGTTCAGTGTGTGTAGCAATAGTCATTACATCAGGCTTTGACGGTTCACTAGCCTTGACAAATGAGGTAGTGTGTTTAGGCATAGGGTTGGTGAAGATTTGAAGATTTTGGTTAGGGGGTGCGATGAACTTATTTCCTTGATCATTAACACCCATAATGGTTAATTTATCTTGGTCAATGAGGTCTTGAACTAGATGTTTAAGATGCTTGCAATGTTTGACGTCATAGCTATTTTGACGATGAAAATGGCAATAAGCATTCAGTTTGAAGCTATGAGGTAAGGGTTGATTATGGATCAAGTGGTCAAACAGGTGGTAGGGTAAGCATGCATTTTTCGATGAGTTGTGTCATTGTCTGATGGAGGGTGTTAGGTAAAGGAGTGAAATGTTTGTTTGGATCACCATAATGATAAGGCACAACTATTTTAGAGGTGGCCATTGAATTCTTAACTTGTGAAGTTGGTCGTGGTTTGGGTGAAGGAGATGAACTATATTGTAAGAAATCTTGATTAGGTTTGCAGAAATTTTGTGTGTTGTTCTGGTGTTGATTGTTGTTTTCAGTTTTGTCAAGTTTGCTAAAAGTGGATTTTGACTCATGACTTGAAACCAAATTTTGATACTCACATAAGGTAGTACAAAAATGCACAAATGAAGTAAATTTCATCATCATAAACTTATCTTGGAGGTTTGTGTGCAAATTCTGAATAAACATCTTCTGCAGATGTGCATATAGAATTTGGAAATCAACTTGAGCATATAAGGATTGGTAATGAGATGAAATCTATTACTTTTTCATCATTGTTTTTTTGACATCGCATAAGGTCATCCATTGTATTTTTAGGTGGAATGTGCACTTGAAAGTGATTAATGAAAGCTTCCGCCAAATCATTAAATGAACGAATGGAATGATTAGGAAAGTTGGAAAACCATTCTAACGCAATATATTTCAAGGTCCTTGGGAAGATTTTTGCTAAAAGTTTATCGTCAAGGAAAAGTTCACAATACAAGGTAGTAAAAGCATTGACATGGTTGATAGTGTCTCCTTTTCCTCCATATTTCTCAAATATCCGCATTTCTATCCCTCGTGGCATCGAGGTACATAAGATTTCTAATGATAAGGGGTTGCTTTAAACAACATATGTGGTTGGAGTAATTTGACCTTGACTAATGGTGGCAAGTTGGTGTTGCATCAATGAAACAGTGTTAAGGAGTTGTGTCATAAAGGGATCATGATAATGGGGTTGAGGTGGAAGAGAAAATGGTGATGGATTGTATGTGATGTCAAGGGAAGTGGAAGGAATATTAAGGGGTGTGAAGGTGGTGGAAGGAGGTTGCAATGCCACAAAAGGTAGACAAATGCTAGAATTGGTTTTTATGTAAAGTTGTATGAACTTGTGGATTGGTGTAAGTTGGTATGGAAGCTATAGCTGAAGGAGGAGGAACTTGAGATGCTCCTTGGGTGACAGGAATGTTTGTTGATGGAGTATTGGAAGAGGCATATTTATTGCAAATCTCGACAATTTGTTTTAGCACTTGTAAGCCATCATCACTTTCAATTAAGTGATGAAAGGTTCTCAATAGTAGGTATAGCAGTGGTGGAAATGTTTTCAAGTGATAAATCTTGTTGTAAATTTGCAAAGTCTTCATGAATGTTAATAACCTTTTCTTGCAAGAGAGACTTGTTTCGATTGTCAACATGCATGGGATGGAAAGGTAAAGGCATGGAAGTGGTATTGTCAAGTCCTAATGCACCATTGTCCATACCGGGAGTAGGATCTTGTGAGATCCCAAGGTCCACAATGAAAGTGCTATCATGGGATGCCATGAGTCTAGAACTTCTTTTCACTAAAGTATTATCAATAGGGCACCAAACACTCATGCAAGTAATACAAAGGAGGGGTGGATGGAAATGCAAGCTATTCTAAGAATGTAAAATGCAAATAAAGGAATATCTTATAACTATAAGATATGAATACATAAAATAGAAATGCAGAAAAATTCAAAAAAATAGTGCAAAATTATTGTCTAAAATATGCAAAGGGATTGATTCGCCTTGGGTGGTGAATGAGTCCTAGGATGCAATTTTATTTTTTTTTCAAAATTTTGAGAATGATTTAAATGCTTTTCAGAATGAAAAAGTAGGCATAGAATGAAGAGTTTTAGTTTCTTCAATGAAATTGAATGCAAGAATGAAAACTAAATGAGTTTTTCACTAATGCAAAATGAAAGATCCTAGAATGCAATAACAAATCAATGTCCTAATTGAATTGCAATGCAAATGAAACCTAGGATGCAAGATATGGATACAATTAGAAGTTTAAAAATGTTCAAAATTCAAGTTCACCCAAATGAAACATATATTTTAGGACCCAATGGACTCTCTAACTCTTATAGGGTTTTTTACCCAAAAGGAGAGAGATTAGATCCTCAAATGGTTATGTGACATTCAAATTAGGACACATGTGATGTGATATGATTTAAAATAACTAAACTAAATGCAATTGATTGATTACAATAATATAAAATGAATGCAAAAGTGTAATTTAAGCTATGTTTGAAAACACATTGTGATTGTAGACATGCAAAATTGGCATAATGCATTCGATTAGGTCATATTCATCCATTCAACAAATAAATCAAGTTTATTTATCAATCTCCTAAAGTTATCAGTTTAAATTAAATAAATCAACTGGATCCTAACATCACCCTTCTTGATTAAATAAATCAATCCTTTATTTAATTAAGTCTGAAATCACTTTTCATCCCCCTTTTGATTTAAATAAATCCCTAAATCTAAGTCGAATGGGTCAAAACATCTAACATCATCTTAACTAAGCTAATCCTAATTAAATCTAATTTAATGCATGTTACATCCTCTAGCTTTTCCCACTTGCACCAATAAATCAATTTATTGATTTATTAAAATCAACATTTTCCATCAACATGGCATCTTTGAGGCCAGGGTTGGGACAGCATGGCTGGGCATGGAATGGGGCCAGGGACTCTTTCTTCTTGCTGGCTTGGCCATTTGGCTCAAGCTGCATCATGGAACTGGGCAAACAGGAGGCGGGACATCTTTGATGCCTCCATGGCAACTTGGCTATTCTCAGCCAACAGGACTCTTCTGATCCAAAATCACTCTGGCTGAACACTCCAGGCTGAGCCTTCTATTCAGGCCCTGAAGGTGGGAGAGCTCTTCTGAAAAACAGCCAGCTGGGGTTCTGGGACGGGAAGAGCTGGACACTCTGGGATGGCGCTCAATGGGCGCGCCTGGTTGCTGAACATCGCCACCGTGGCTGAAAGCATATTGCGAAACCTCTCGCGGATGTTCTGCAAAACGCCATTGTTTGCAAACGCCATTACGCGGTGAACATCCCGTATGGGCCAGAGGGCTGGGCGCTGCACCAAAGTCCTCATCATCAATCACCTATCAGCAGGGATTTCTCCTCGAAAATCTGGCTCGAAGAGAATTGATCCTCGTAAAGCCCAGAAGTTGTCGTTGTTTCATCAATAATACAAATAGACTATGATTTCAATAGACTTTGAACTTGTTCTTGTTTACCTTTGAGGTCTTCTTGCATGGTAGAACACTATTTTTCAAGAGCTTCTAGTGACTCGCATTTGGCTGACATTGACTTAATTGCTATTTGATGTTGGGTTAGCTCTTGTTGGATTTGCTCAAATGCTTTTTATTTTTCCTTCAACTGTTCATTCAAGCAAGCAAGTTCTTCATTCTTCTTCTTATATGATGACTCCAAATTGAAATTTTTGGCACTCACTTTGGATTGTGTTTCTTGGTATTGTGATTCTGATATTAGTAACTATTGTGATAGTTCATCTTTCTGACATGTTAACCTCTCTACAGATTCACAGGCTCCTTCCAGCTGGATTTCTAGCTCATGTACCTTTTACAACCTTCAACTGGAGCTTTGTTTTACAATCGTTCAATGTTTTCACCATATCATCTCTTTCCTTTTTCCCATTGATACTCTTTTATCTTCAATGTTTTCACAACAATCATTGTAAGCATCTTCCATAGTTGCAAACTTCATCTTCAAGCTCTCAAAAGAACTATGGACATCTTCACTACAAGACTTTGATGCCTAGAACTCCTCGAGCATGTTTCCTAGCTCCTAATTCTCTTGCTTCATGAGTACCTGCTTTACTTCCATTTCTTGAATCTGTCTTTCCTTGTAATCTAGAGAATCTTTCATTTTTCCCACTTGGCTACCATGTTTTTTAGTCATACTTTCAATAACTAACCTAGCTTCATCAAATTCAGCAGTCACCTTCTCAAACCCATGCCGAGATTCTTTCATTTGGATTTCCAATACTTTCCTTCAACTCTCTTCATGTGCTAAAACTTGATTGCACCTCTGCAACTGGGAGTGGGAATCCTTGGACATTCTAGACTTGGTGTCCAGATTGATCTGCAGAGTTGAAGTTTCACTAATCATTGATGCTTTCTCCTTTTCCCACTTGTATTTACTATCCTAAAATTGCTTCTGCAACCTCTTATAAGCCTCTTCGAGAAGTTCAAACTATTCCTTTCTCCATTTCAGAGCTATTATTTTGTGTATTGGTATAGAGTCATTGTTCTATGGCATCTTTAAGTAGGCATCATTCTATTGTGCCCACCGTTCATGTTACTTTGGAGATGTAGGGTTTACTTTGGAGCTTCCACGTGCATTTCCTCTCTTCTCAGAACACACAGTTGCCAGGGAAGTTTATATTTTTGAAGATTTTTGAAAGCCGTTCTAGGAACTTGTAAAGGCTTTATTTAATGTTTGCAAGATATTTTCAGCTTGGAGTCATCAGTGAAAAGCGTGTAGGAGAATCTCAGACTTTCTTACCCGTTGAAAGCTGCAAAGTGATAAGTCCCTACACTAGCTCAAATTTTTGGGTATGTCTGTACAAAAGCAACTAAAGCCACACCACAGTCATAGCACTTGCAACAGAAAGGGAAGATGTTGGAATGGTTGTGGAATTTGGCTTTACACCTACCAATTGCATTAGCATGAAATTTTTTAAAGTCTTTTTCTTAACAAATTGTTTTTGCAGGTGAAGTGGATCTAGGGGAGGTTTGTATGTAGACTTAATGATAGTTTTAAAACCTATATTATGCTCAACTTGTACTCTGGCTTGCCAACCTCACAGAGATGTGACCCTTCCTACTGAACGAATTAAAGATTGCCAGCCTCACAGAGATGTGACCCTTCTTATTGAATTAATTAAAGAGGGGTTGTGGATGCACAGGATCTCTTGTTTGTTGTATGTTGCTCATTAAATATTGGTTATTGCATTTGGGAAGTTGTTATGAGACTTTTTCCCCAAGAGAAAATGAATCTATTAAATAACCCTTCATAGTTAAAAAGGGGGAGAAAAATAAAGGATATTATAATCCTTTGGTAAAACGAGAGATTAAAGAATATTGCATAAACATTCTTTAAAAGGGGAAGCCTAATTATTTATTTAAATAATTGTTAAAAAGGAAACCTTTGTGAAAGGGTGTGATGATTTTGGAAACCACCCATTAAAAGATATATAAATCATTTGTGTGAAACTTCGAAAAGGACATACATGAAAAAAAGAGGAAAAATCAAGTGGAGCACATTGCGGGAATAGGGTTTCAAGGTTAGCAAGTTGTGAGTACAAGTGCATGCACTCAGGACAGTCCTGACCAGGGCATGGTGTTGTGGCACGAGTGTTGAGCATTGTTCTGATGGAACCAACACTCGTGTAGAGCAGCAAAGTCTACTTTCCTCCCAGACTACTCATAGGCAGAAGAGGCTGAACCAAGGACCATTCCAGCAATAGTTGAAGATTTCTTCTACACATTTCCAAAGATAAGTATCAAATCTTAATAAATTGTCTGAGCAATAAAATGTTTAAATCTTTGAGTTTATTCAATTAATAATTTATTTATGACATGATTGAATGTATTTGAGTGAAATTGTTGATCAATTTATGATATGCATTTAATTTCAAAGTCCTTACTTGAGCTTTAAATATAATATTAAAATTTGTGCATAAAAGTTTTGGAATTAATCTGCGGAAACAATTTAAATCATTGCATTTTAAATTTGGGAATTAGTTTCATTTCAATTGGTATCAGAGCCTAGTGATCCTAGTTGCATTGAGATATATTAAATTAAAAAAAACATTATAATTGTTTAAATTCAGTTACATTTATTTTTCTGCAAAAAAAATAGATAGATAAAACATTATAATAGTCTAAATTAATATTAAATTTGTTGCATCAATTATTTATTAAGACTCAAAGGTTATCAAAAGAAAATATATATTAAATAAATCATTTATGTAAATCCAATTTTAACCAATCTAGGGTTATCATAAGATATATATTTTCACCCCTCTAGATTAACTGGTTAAAAACTTTCACCTTCTATTACTATCCAAAATTTTCCAAGAGTTAGTTTGAAAGTAAATAAAATAAAATAAAATTCACTTCGTATAAAAATAAAACTAAATTTTTCAACTCACTAGTGTGTTGAACCAGTGCACAGATTTCTTGGGGTTACTTGTGGAAATGAATGCAATTAATTGCAAAATTGTTACATAAGCAAAGTGTAGTAGATCTCTGAGATAATGTTATATACATTGTTTTCATAACTACCTCCAATAGGGAAGAATTTTTGGGACGAATCTTGTTCACAATGTATTTGAAAATCAATCCCATAAAAAAAAAAAACTAATACTATAAGTAAATCAAAAATGGAAAAATATAAAAAACTGTGTAGGCCAATCTGATCAATACCAAAACTATAAATGAAATTCAACGTTTTATTCTGGTTATATGAAGAAAACCTACAATTTGATAAGTTGAGTTTCTGTTGATTATATATTTTGGTTTATTTGTTGACTGCACCATTGTTGGAATCAATTGCTTCCATTTTAATTAAATAACTCTTATTCCTAGCTGTGAATTTAAAATCACATGTTCCTTAATTTGCGGCTTCAGACTATGATTCATTATTCATAACCACTGCATACATAATCTGCACAAAAAATGACCATCACTAATGCATAATTTTGTTAGTGATGCTGGGAAATTATTGGAGTAAATTAAAAAAAAAAGGATGAATATCATAAACTAGGGATATCACATGTTTGATGACAATATCTGCTCTATTTTCGGTGCCCATTGGAATGAAGCCATTGTTAAGCAATGTAGAATAGAAGTGATATTAGGAGACTGAGTAATTTGACAGACAAAGTGTGAGATTGTGTGCTATTTATCACTCTCATTCTATTAAAGATTCTGAGATCAATTTGTTAGTGTTGTTGGCCCTCACTTGCATTATCCTTGTTGCTGGTTAGATTATCATTGATCACACTTACAAACTGCTGGCCATAAATCTGAAGGCGTGATTGTTCAAAAAAAGAGACTCATAATTGGAGCCGACTCCTTGTTCCCACTCAAATTATTTTCTTTCCCATAATCCATACAAGATAAGTGACATATGTACAGTGAAAATTTTTAATCAACAAGGGTTGTTTGAGATGAACATAGGTACCTTAGAGTGAAGGCTATTACCAGGGAAGAGATAAAATGTGCAAAAGTCAGTAGCAACAGAGGATTATATCTAAATATCTAAGGAGATTTGAAATCACTTTTGAAGTGGATCCCAATGGTATTTTGATTGTAAGAGAAATAAGCACTAAATTTTTTTTATTTGACTATGAAAGCTAAATTGGAGTAATCTTGACAAAATTCTATTATAGTGTGCCTTGTCTACATGGTCAATCATTGCACAGAATGGTGGCCTATGGTACATTGATAGGAGCGTCTACTAAATGTGACAAAATATTTTGTTGAATCTCCATACTCTTATTATTGGATCTTTGGCCTATGTGCAATTCCTCCAACGTTTGCTACTAATTGTTATGGTGCCATATCTAATCTTAGTGCCTTTAGATGATTCACTAATATGCTGATTGTGTAAAAACTTAATTGCCAAATTTCAATATTATTTCTTCATCTTTACACAAATAGACATGACACGTTGAAGGCGTGACTTTTAGACTATTATTTTCATCCATGTTTGCAAAATATTCTCTAACAAATCAGCTAAGGAACCTTCATACATTCATGCCAAAAAATAAAAATAAAAATAAATCCAAAATACACCAAGGAACTTCCATACACAGAGATCTCTCCCATAAATAGCTAAGATCTCAATCCACCGATGCAAGGAGATTTTCCAACAACCATATATTAGGAAATTCAGGGGCATTAAGATGAGATTAGGAATTTCCTTAGAAGCTCATTTGATATTGCTAGATACCACAATCGCCATTTTGATGTATTCATAACTTCCATGTGATAACTATGAGAACATCTTTGGTTCTTCACTAAAATAAAGGAAAATATGTTGTTTTTAAAATTTAAACTAATTTATCATGCTGACTAGATTCACTTTTAATATTGAGCCTTTTAACTCATAATTTTCAAAACTCAAGTTCCAAGAAACATCTATCATACTAAGTTTAAGCATCTAATGAACCATGTGCCCAATGAAGGGATTCTCCATGCAAACTATATACAACTATTAGTGAAACAATATGGTACCTACAAATAAATTGTTTTCTATCTATTTGAGAACCATTGGAAATAGTTACTCAAATTCACATAGGATTATATAGATCGGATTAATTTGATAGATAGTACCAATAGGGGAACATTGTGAAGAAAATAAATAATAAAAAAAATGCAAATAGTACAATTTTGAATTCCTTATTGGGAAATAATTAGATTAAATTTGGTATGATATTGCAATACACTTTTCTTCTCCCTTGTATGTCTCTAACAACATGAAACAATCAAGCTATGCTTTGATAATGATATATTGGTTGCATTAATAAATTATGATCTTGAGAATGACTAATACTATGAGCTTATGAGAGACAATTTCGAAGGTCTGAAAATATTCAAATGATTATGTTTTAGTATTTTAAAACTCTCTTCTATTGTGATTTGTAATAGTTTGTGTTTTCATCCTTTCCGTATTTTAATCATTGTAGTTCATAAAGAAAGGGGACCAAGTTGAAAAATAACTAGACTTATCATCAACAATACATTGGTCACCAATAAACCACTTATAAATATAATGACATACACATCTTGTTAGGCATTATCTAGTTTTACTTGAAAAATGACTATAATTTGAAATTATAAAATCTTCTTTTTTTATGTTTTCATTTTATATGTGTCAAATATTTTGATAGATAGACAACAAACATTCAGATTGATTTGATCTTAGAAGAAAGAGAGAAAACATATACATAATGTTGGAAGAAAAACAAACTAATTATACCAATAATATGTGACATGGATCCTAAACAAAAATGGTGAATATATCGAATTCAGATTTTGGTAGAGATTTGCTTTAAATTAAGGAGACTTAAATTATAAAATATTAAAAGATGAATTTTCCAAAAGCAAAATCAGAAACATCTTTCTTTTACTATCCATGTTATAATATTTTGTTAAACCAAGTTAGTATTGACTTACTCCTTGTAGAATTAGATATCACCCTCTTACACAAGGAGGTTGTCTTCATAATAAGATAGTATCTTGTCAACTAATTTCTATCTAATTATGTGCCTATTTTGATAAATGGCTTTAGTATGTTTGATATGTTATTGACACCATGATTTCTGACATATATCTATTTTAAGTATATTGTGGGCCCATAACTCACAGGTCGCTAGATTCACATTTTAAACTTGACATTGTACTTGGGATGAGTTGGTGAGAATAAAACCACATTATTATAAGATATGAAACAAAATAGGCTCTAGGATTAGACATAGGGACATGTCAAATCTTATAGGGGGAGAGACTATCTATTCAAACCTTTTCTATAGTATGCAAGTAGGTTATGTATCTTTCACATGTTTCTTTGTTTCCAAACTTATAAGAAAGAATAGGGTTATTGAAGATTCATGTCAATAATTATTTTCAAACCTTTGGATGAAACCAAATTTAGACAACAACTATACTTGAATTGCACATCCTAGATACATGGATATGCAAATTATAGCCTTGAATGAGAATCATCTCATGGACCATGGGCTTTGATGTGTCAAAAATAATAAGGGAATGGCTACCTATAGACATCAAGTGCAATTTAGTTTTATTCTAGATGGGTGCACGCTAGTTACATTAAATGAAGGATTAGTTCTAGTGTTTATCTATGAAGTTTCCTATGTATATTAATAGTTTACTATTGATATTCCAAAAAATATTACCATGTATTATTCTATTGTACTTTGATATTGGACTTCATCAACCCAATAAATTTGTACATGTGTCTTATAGACTATTGTATTTATTTTCATTCAATTATACTTGACATATGAAAAGAAGATACTCATGTAGTCCAGAATGCATGATTATCATCTTAGAATATATTTTTAGTGTATTAATTTTATAGTTCAAGGATGAGTGACTACATAGTATGGGATATGTATGTCGTTTGAATAGGTATATGTTATGTCAACACATGATAATAATTTTGTAAATTTAATGTTGAAGTTACATGTAAGTGATTAAAATGTCTATATTAAAGAAAATTGATAAGGTTGAAATATGTGTGAACCCAACATTAGAGACATTAATTTAGTTAAGATGGGGGTAAATAGCTAGCATTGGGTGGCCCCCCACTCTAGCTCTTTCAAACCACCTTCTCTCTAACGTGGGGGCCCCGAAGATAGCCACGGGAGAGCGATGAAGCTAGGGGGTCGAGGTAAACTCGAGGGGTCCTGCAGGCTGGGGAGTAAACACATAAAATACCATTAGTTTCTTTCATTGTAAATTCCTAATATGTGTGTATATATATAGCTCTTGTCATTGCAAAAAAATTTTTTTCTTGTAATACTTGTTAACTTAAAATACAATTGGAAAAGGGAGATATCTATGAACTAAGAGAAGAAAAGGATATAGATGAAGTAAATATATAAAAAATCATTATGAAGAATGGTTATGCTCAATATCATTTTCTTCAATTATTGATTATGTGTTTTCTGAGTTGTGATGTAGATATATCTCATGCTACTGAGGACATCAGCTAATTTACAGGGGGAGAATTGTTATGAGACTTTTTCCCCAAGAGAAAATGAATCTATTAAATAACCCTTTATAGTTAAAAAGGGGGAGAAAAATAAAGGATATTATAATCCTTTGGTAAAAAGAGAGATTAAAGAATATTGCGTAAACATTCTTTAAAAGGGGAATCCTAATTATTTATTTAAATAATTGTTAAAAAGGAAACATTTGTGAAAGGGTGTGATGAATTTGGAAACCACCCCTTAAAAGATATATAAATCATTTGTGTGAAACTTCGAAAAGGATAGACATGAAAAAAAGAGGAAAAATCAAGTGGAGCACATTGCGGGAATAGGGTTTCAAGGTTAGCAAGTTGTGAGTAGGATGGAGAAGGGGCACTCCTACAGTGGGTGTCCAACCTGGGGTATAAGTGCGTGCACTCAGGACGGTCC
>VDFB02309366.1:0-20378 GCA_007258455.2 Sequoia sempervirens
AATCTCAAAAAACCCCAAAACATCGCAAAATTCAAAAAACATCAAAACATTTGAAAATTTCCAAAAACCCAAAAAACAGCCTCAAAACATTTCAAAACATCAAAAACATTCAAACATTTGAAAAAATCCATCTGTCTCATCTCGCTTGCACTCGCAATAATCAATCATCCATAATAAACTGATCGTCACCTTCATCCTTTGGTAACACAAATAGTAACAATCATAGCAATCAACAAAATCAATCTTCAATCATAAAATGAAAATGAAAATCTTGATCATTCACAAACATGTCAATTGACCTTATATCAACAGCCTATCAATCAACTTATCAAACCATCATCATCCTATACAATGCATCTCCTAGGATATATCATTCCAACAATTGGCATCATTTTGGATATCACCTTGGATTCTTATCCTATCAAAACAAATCCCTTTTGGCTAGAGATATGAAGAACATTGACTTGTTTGCATACTTGGTATTTTTCTTTTGATTTATCTTATTGCGCTCATTCCAAGGACCTCTCGAAGATATCCGAACGAGGGATTTAGAGAGATAGGAATGTGGCAACAATCATTATCTTTTGTCTGCTATGCTTGTTGGACGTTCTTGTAAAATAACTTGGCAAATACTTGCTTTGTTAGGTACGTCCTAACAAGGTTTTTGTATGTCAAGTTTGAACAAGAATGCTCCTATTAGTTTGTCGATTCAAATTCCATTGCACTAGGTACAATGCCATCCTGGTTCTTTATACCTTGATGCATTGTATCTACATGTGTAATCAAACATAAGGTAAGTAGCCTTTTTAAAATCCCAATCCTTGATAAGCAAACCATCATCTATCATCATCATCATCTCTAATAAAGTCTCGTAAGATCATGGACTTGTTGGATCCTCTTGTCATCACTTGATATCTTCTTATATGCACTAACATCACGTCATGAATAGTTAATCATCATTTCATCCATCCTACATCTACAAAACCATCAGCATGCCACATATCATTCATATCATACATAATAGGAAACACCGATCATTTCACATGCATTGCATAATCATCATCATAATATAGATTTGTCAGTCTAAGCATCTCATAAATCACATATTTGCATAAAGCGTCCATCACATAATCACAACATAGCATAGCATCAATCTCATCCATCTCACATCATATCATCATTTAAGTTATTTAAGATAATATAGATTTGTTAAATTCTAAGCATGTTAAAAACATCTCATTTGCATCATCATCCATAACCACCCATTTTGAACGTATTTATCCTGAGATCAACCTTCAAATTGAAACTTTTCACTCGATCTCTCGAGGGGGAAATGTACTAGTGTACTTTTCCACTGGGGCAACTGAAAAAATAAAAAAAAAATTGAATTTCAATCGCGAAAAGTTCATTCTTTGAACCAACGCAACAAGTACATTACTTCAAAGAGGGGAAAAATGTAGACACGCAAAATTGGCATAATGCATTCGATTAGGTTATATTCATCCATTTAACAAATAAATAAAGTTTATTTATCAATCTCCTAAAGTCATCAGTTTAAATTAAATAAATCAACTTAATCCTAACATCACCCTTCTTGATTAAATAAACCAATCCTTTATTTAATTAAGTTTGAAATCACTTTTCATCCCCCTTTTGATTTAAATAAATCCCTAACTCTAAGTCAAATGGGTCAAAACATCTAACATCATCTTAACTAAGCTAATCCTAATTAAATCTAATCTAATGCATGTCACATCCTCTAGCTTTTCCCACTTGCACCAATAAATCAATTTATTGATTTATTAAAATCAGCATTTTCCATCAACATGGCATCTTTGAGGAATATTCCCTCAAGTTTGAATTTGAAAAGCAAGGTGACATGTACATCCAACTTTGCAATAACTTCTCCATTTCAAGTCAAATTCAGCATTTACTCCCAAATTCAAATTTGAAATCTCCCTCTCTTTGGCACATTGGCAAAAATGTGCCCATCCCTCAGCCTATCACATGATGACAAGTGGCCTCTTCTCATTGGTGGATATTTAGTCCCACATCCTCCATGTTTGGAATTCTTCTATCATTCTATTTTATATATAGAGAGCCTCTCCATTGATTAAATCCTCTACAACTCTAGAATTTATGCAAAGTCACTCTCTTTATTTGAGAACTAATTTTGTCCATCTCATTTTATCTTCAAGGCATTGCATCATTTGATCTTGTCAAGGGTTGGGAAAGGGATACTTTTCACATCAAAGTAGCACCAATCCAATATGGGATAGATATGCTTCATGTTTTTCTATAGATGTTTTAGTTATCTTGTTATTTATTACATTTTAAAAAGCATGTTACATTATCCCATATGGATGTTGAAGGTTTGTTTTGCTTAAATATACTAACCATGCTTGTGTATGTTAGTTTTTTAACCATTTGCAGATTTTCACATCTACAGTGATATGCAAACAACTATGAAAGATGGAGAAATAGAAAGAAATATGCAAAATAGAAGGTACATGGTGAAATCTGAGTGGACCTGGATGTTGAGTGATATTTTTGGAATGTCTAGAATGCTGATGAAATTTTATAATTTTTCACAGTGGGACTCATTCACCAAGGGTGGAAAATTAGTTCTCCTACTGTTGAAAAAGTGTTAAGAACCAACTTTTGACAGCTAGGAGTTGATTTCTGACAAAATGCTAATTTTTAAATTTCAAGAGGGACTCATTCACCAAGGGCGGAAAATCAGTCCTCCCCAAGATTTTTGGAAAATAAAGAGACAACACTGCTACTCCAGATTTGGTAATGTCTGAATATTAGATTGTTGAGGTCGACTCTACAAAAATAGGTTGAAAACACTGAATTTTTTTTAAAAGGATGATAAGTTGATTTGAAGAGCATAGTTGACTTGGATTTCACTTTTCAACACCTCTAAACCTATCAAATCTATAAAAAAAAGGCTGCAAAGACACATGCAAAGGGCTAAAATGTTGGGGGGTTAGTGAATAGGGGTTTTCCTTATTCAAACCCCACTTTAGTAATTAAACACTAGAAATGAATGAAATGCAAGGAAAATGATAAATGAATAACATCAAAGTATTACAAACTTACGACATCCTTGAATATGCAAATCTGAAGTGATGTCAATGGCTGCTCCAAAGTGATTGAAAGTGCTTGAATTGAAGATGTAAAATTCTTGATTGCTTAAGTGAATAAGTAGATAAGTGAAATTGATGAATGGGTGTTAAAATTAGATGGAAAACACATATTTATACAATTCTTGTGCCTTAGTATCAATTCATACCTTATCACAGGCCAACATGAAGTGAATTTGAGTAAAATCTTGAAAGAAAGTTTGAAATATTTTGAATTTAGGGCCAATCGGGACTCATTTTCCACCCTTGGTGAATGAGTCCCACCTCAGACCCAAAACTAAGTGTTAGGGAAAATGTTATGTTTAATGTTGTTTCTCAGGATAAGACCCAAAAATACACTTAATATAAGCATATGAGAGAATAAAGAGACAAAATAAAGCATGAGAAGGGTGTAAATAGGGAAAATGTGCCTAGAAAATTGTTAAATCTTGTTACAAGACTTTACAACACTTCAAAATAGGACTTGTTGATGAGTGAAAAGGTGGTTTTTAGGTGAATTGCATTAAATAGAGTCTAGAAGGATGTTGAAATGTCTTACAACACTTCACAACGCCTTCACAAGACATTGTTCTTTGAATTTTAGCACCAAAATAAGCATGTTCAAGTGGGTATGTGCAAGATCATGATAGGCCAAAAAGTGGCAATATGAAAGTGATATGATAGCCCATGTGGCTGACGACTTTTTTTACCAAAAATTGATGAAACGAAAAGGGTTTTTAAAGGAGATACTCAACTTTCCACCAATATAAATTATGCTTTACTTTGAATTTAATAAATAATTATTATTCATTTTTTATTTGAATTACGACTAATGTCTTGATTCATAGGTTGATTGAAAAACATCTATAGCTTTCAAATGGTATCACTTCTTTTGAATCTGAAACATGCATCACATTCTATGATTCGTATACTATATGATTAAAAAAAGAAAAATTGAATTTCATGAAGTTTTGACCAAGTTAAGGTGGTCAGACATACGAGTTTTTTATATTTTTTAAAAGTTGTAATAAAAAAATCGTAATTAATTATTTACTTGGAAAAAAAATAGAAAAAAATATGCATCACATCAGGAAATGAGTCCTCTACTTATATGTAAAATATTATAAAAAAAAATTATTATTTTATTTTGGTTAGGGTGGTCAGAAAGACACCTACTTCGTATTTTTCCCCTGAAATTTAAGAACTACTACATTGAAATTTCAAATTTTCACCAAGTAGATTTTTTTTTTAATAAACCTAGTAGTTTAGAAACTACATTCAATTTGCTACAGATTCTATTCGTACATATGTTTGAAATAATATAGATAACTTATTCAAATTTTTATGTCAAGTTGCCTAACTCTGATTTTTTTGAATTTTTTGCCACTTAAAGGCTTGTTTTTTCCATGATGACCCTACACATACCCAATCCAAGATACATCATAAAATTAAATTCAACATAGCTCCAACAATATGAAACAAGACCTAAAAGACCATGAAAATGGGAAGGGTCCATTTTTCAATGATACAATATAAATATACTAATTGGGATTACCCTCCTTGGTTTAACAAAGCTAGAAGTGTAGGAAATTTCAGTCACTCACTGAATCTCATTTGTTGGCCACATCAAACCATTGAGTCTTAATATGAGAGAGTGGCTACTCTTTAGGAATCATTGTGTTTGTTGATTTGGGAACCAATAGAGTGGCTGATTGAAAAACATCTATAGCTTTCAAATGTATCACATTTTTTTAATCCAAAAAAGGTTTCACATTCTATGCTTCACATACTATAGGATTAAAAAAAAAGAATTTTATGAAGTTTTGACCATGTTAAGGTGGTCAGACATATGGGTATTTAGAATTTTTAAAAGCTGTAATAAAAAAATCATAACTAATTATTTAATTGAAAAAAATTCTACAAAAAAATATTCATCACATCCAGACATGAGTCTTGTACTTATATCTAAAATATTATAAAAAACTATTATCATTTTATTTTGGTTAGGGTGGTCAGACAAACAACTACTTATATTTCCCTAAAATTTAAGTAATAGTGCATTAAAATTTCAAATTTTCACCAAATAGATTTTTTTTCAATAAACCTAGTAGTTTAGAAACTACATTCAATTTTCTATGGATTTTATTCTTAAATATATTTGAAATAACATAGATTACTTATTCAATTTTTTATGTCAAGGTTCCTAACTTTGATTTTTCTGAATTTTTCACTGCTTAAGGGCCTATTTTTTCCATGATGATCGTGCACATACCCACACCTAGCCTAGTATTGAAATGCAAAAAGATGGGGATTGCTATTGTGACACCCACTACATTGAGTTTTCAAACCTTAATGATGGTGATATCATGGTACACCCTAACTTACAACTTGGTGATGCATGTAGTTCTAGTGTAAGTCATCTTCCTTCTAATTATGAACTACTTGGTTAGCATGGTGATAATATGGGTAATGACAAACAACCATTTGATTTTAATGATGCATTGTATGATGAGCGTGAAAGTATGCAAGTTGATGACCATGATGTTTGTATATCTGATAGGCAATATTTTGAGAATTTTAATGCAGATTTGGATAAATATTTGTTTCCTAATTTATATGATCCTAGTTATAAGTCTTTTCATGTGGATATGGATGCTGATTTTAAAGAAAAAATAGATTATTTTCTTGAACTAGAATTGCTCACTTTTGAACAAGCTATGAATGTTGAAGATGTTGAAATGTTGTGTTAAGAGGATATCAAAGTGAGCAAGAATAAGGATAGGTTAGATATTCTTGATGATCTTCTACACCAACATGTTGAGGCACAGTTGCAGGGTGTGCCAATATATGAGTGAATTTCTCTGCAAACACTTGGAGATAGTTTACATAATGTGCATAATCTTTTCATTGGTCCTTGTAACCATTTCACTTTTGATATGCAAACTACTAATCAAATTGAGGTTGATGATCCCAGCCATATGACAGAGTATGAGTGCCAGATTTTTCAAATGGATGAAGTTTTCTTATAGTGTGGTAACATGTAAAACATTGAAGAATGTTGTTTTTAGCTTGACAATGATTTAAATGATAAATACTATAAGTTGTTGCCACACAATAATCAATATTTTAAGGGTATGTATAATTTGCAGATGCATGGTAATTATAAATTTGTTGATAACATTGTATATGATGGGTTGTTGGGAGATGCCAACATATTGAATCAGGCATATTGTAGTAATATTTTAAAGTTGGTTTCAGTGAAGTGTGAAGAGAACTTTGTCTATGACAGAGGTAAGAAGAGACCTATAGTTTTTGGTGGCCTTGGGCCATTAGATTGGTTTTAATTGTCAAACTAGAGTAGTAGGGGGCAAAGATGACCTTTTGACTCTATCACCCAATAAAGTAGGCACTCGATTTGCTTCTCTAGAGGATATGAATTCTCTCTATGCCCACAAGGGGCATACATCCCTAGTTGGAGCCACTATTGGGACCTCCAAATTTTGGCTAAATTTTGAGGGCCCATGTAAATTTTTTCCTAATGCACTCATAAGTACCTTGTAGAATAAGCCTAAGTAGCCTAGTTTGAGAGTCTATAACTTTGTACCCCTTGATTATCATGCAAAATCACTTTGGAAGAAATGTTGAACACCTATTGGAGATGCCATATGTCCATTTACAACTTCCATTGATCAATTTTAATAAGTTTTTTATGCTTTTGTTTGGAGTTCCAAAAGTTGGTTTATTGTTTCCACATGTTGCACCTTTCTAAGTAGGCCACCTTTGTGATGATGTATCTTTGTGCCTGTGGAGTATTAAGCCTAACTAATATTTTCCAATGATTATTTGTATATTAATGAAGCCTCATGTCAGTTGGCATAGCCCCATGAATCAACTTGTCAAGTTTCCTAGCTTGAATCCATTTGCAAAAAGTTTAGATTTGCAAAATAAACTATTTAAATCTGCAGAAAGTGGGCTCACAATTGAATTTTTCTTTTGTAAACTTTTAACTTGCATATGAAAGTGGTTATTCCTTGTGATTGTATATACTATTATCTACCACTTTTCTAGTTTTCTATATCCCAACACCTCATTCAATATTTTTTCAAAGCCCATTGTAGATGAACTTTTTCATAGTTTGAAAACCAACATTTCCATATTTTCAAATAAGGAAACTTTGAGCATTAATATCTCACACATGTTATCAGATCAGGTCAAAGCCCTCTTGCACACATATCTAGTGTACCCAACTGATCTAGTGTACCTAATGGTAGCCCCCCAAAAGATGATATGATATTTGTTTAGAGTAGCAACTTGGTGAGCTTTAATCAGTTTTAAACAGGTACAATTGCAGAAAAGTCTAAGTAGGCTATTTTGAAACTAAATAACTTTCACCTTGGGATCTCTTTCTCTAAAAAATATTTTTCATTGCATTATGGGGTCAAATTTCTACATGCCTATTCAATGTCATGCCTTTAGGATAAGTTCAAAAGGGTTATTTTATCATTTTTTGATCGTGGCATGGCCAAAATAGGTGTTCTGAAAAGTTTCAAGTTTTGAAAATATAAGGACAACCCATTTTTTTTGGTCTAAAACAACTATAGTTTCATTTTCATCAAGATCAAAGTTCATTTGATATACTATTTTAATGTACTTTTGTTGTAGCAAACACATCCTAGGAGTTCGTTTACAAAGTAAGTACCTAATTTTTGATGGATGGGAAAATTTGAGGAAATGGGTTTTCTTTAAATAATTGATTATGGCCACATGCAAAAAATATCTGCTCTATGGGTCACCATTTCTGCACAGTGAAATTTCTTTGTTTGGGCCACAAGCGTAATTAAAATTTTCTTGTTGTCTAATGTTTTGAAATGATAATATTTAAATATTTTGAGTATTTTAAATATTAGGAAAATGTAAATAGGCATTTAGGAAAAGTATAAATTGCATCTCAAATGTTTAAAAGGAAAGGAAAGTTTAATTCTTGCTTTCTATTGGTCAAAGTCATTACAGCACGACAACAACTTCTTCACAATGAAACTCATTGGCATAGATGGTTTGATTTGTATTCACCATTTGATATTGTTAATCAGCGATGGTAGTTCCTTTTCATTGCTAATCACTGTTATGATTTGTCTTTCCCTTATCTCATTGGCAATGCCTTATGAGTAGTGGCGGGATTGTGTGAGAAAACTGGGCACTCCTCCTTGCACATGGACGATTGCATTTGTAGTGAAAATGCTTCATAATTGTTTGGGGATTTTCTATTTTAGTGTTTTCATCAAGGTTGTATTATTGTGTGTTCAATTTTTCTAAGCTGGGGTAAGCCCTTATTCACATGACAGCCATGAAAGGAAGATTGAGATGCATTTTGCTTGTTATAAACTTTTGCTTGATGCTACCAAAGGTTGAACCCTAGTGAAGAATGGATGATTCAAGTGAGAAAAAATTAATATCTCCATTCACCATTTTATTGCATTTTTTCCTGAATCCATTGGCGATGAGCGATGGTTCTCTCTTATATCATCCATCGATGATGGGATTTTTTACTTCTTCAGGCTATTAGCGATGAGCGCTGCAAAAAAAAAAAAAAATCCCATTGCTAATTAATATTAGTTTTTCTGAGTAAATTTGTGACATGTGCTATGATGCTGGGGATTGTTAAAGTAAATGAAGTGGTGGGACCCGGGGGGTCTTAGTAAATATTTGGTGAAGGATATAAGGGTGACTAAATAATATGTGAATTATGGTGCACGGAAATGGATATTTTGCAGCCCGGTTAAGTTAAAAATTAAATAAAATTTTAATTTTCTGGGTAATGGGTAATGCTCATGTAAAGTGTAGCAAAACATATCGCTAATTAATTTTAGCTTTTCAAAATGAATTAGAGATTATCTATAAGGTAAAATTTCCCAAGTAAATAGTTTGTGCAACATAAAGTATAAATTAAAATAAGGACTTTTCCCATATCTATTTATCATCTCATTTTTTAATTCTATGGGTGATCTGCAATGATGGTTGTGAGGTAAGAGTGGGCCCAACTGATTTTTCAAATGAATGGCTTAAGTAGTATTTTAAATGGGGAGTTAAAATAATATATTTTCCTAATGAGTGGAGGTGAGAGTTTTATTTTTAAGGGAAAAATATTTTTAAATATGGAGTCAAATGTAAAAGTGTTGATAAATTTTTTGCCTAACAATGAAAATTAGAAAGTAAAGGTCCCCATTAGTAAAATTTGAATAATTATATGGGAGGAGAATATATGGCATTCTACAACAAGACAAAAGGGATAGAATTTCACGGGAAATTAGAAAACTATTTTCAACTACAAAGGGGTAAAGTAAATGTTTTCTACAGAAGAAGAGAGTAGATGCAACCGAGTAAAATGACGAGGAATGGTGTGTCTTCCCATGGGGAATATTTTTTGTTATAGGTGAAAGATGAACAGGTAAGGGGGAGATTTTTATTACAATGAAGGGTTTTTACAAGCCAACAAAATATTCTTTATAGTGGGGAATTTTTTCTATGTGGGTAAAGAGAAAACAAAGTGAATGATGATTTTAAACAAATTTGCAAATTTGAAGAGATGTTAATGGCTGCTCCAAAGTCCTTGAAAGTGATTGAATTGAAGATGTAAAATGCTTGATTGCTTAAGTGAATAGGTGGATAAGTGAACTTGATGAATGGGTGTTAAAATGAGATGAAAATCACATATTTATACAATTCTTGTGCCTTAGTATCTGTTCATACCTCATCATAGGCTAACATGCAGTGAATTTGAGTAAAATCCTGAAAGAAATTTTGAAATATTTTGAATTTAGGGCCAAGGGGCACTCATTCACCACCCTTGGCGAATGAGTCCCACCTGGGACCCACAAACAAGTGTCGATAAAAATGTTATGTTTAATGTTGTTTGTCAGGATAGGACCCAAAAACATGGTTAATATAAGCATATGAGGGCATAAAATGACAAAATAAAGCATGAGAAGGGTGTAAATAGGAAAAATGTGCCTAAAAAAGTGTGAAATATTGTTACAAGACTTTACAACACTTCAAAATAGGACTTGTTGATGAGTGAAAAGGTGGTTTTTAGGTGAATTACATTAAATAGAGTCTAGAAGGATGTTGAAATGTCTTACGAGACTTCACAACACCTTCACAAGATGTCGTTTGTTGAATTTTAGCAACAAAATAAGCATGTTCAAGCCAAGATATATCATAAAATTAAAGCAAGATAGCTCCAACACTATGAAACAAGACATAAAAGACCATGAAAATGGGAAGGGTCCATTTTTCAATATTACATTTATCCCCCACTTTAGTGAGAGAAACTTGCTTCCTCACACTAAACTAGCCATGAACATCAAAAAGAAGAGGGTTAAATGCACTTACGTTACCATGATGAAATGAAACAAACAAGAGGGATGGTCAAGCCCCTAGGATGAAGATCTCATGAAAAACTGAACATAAGGACAAAGGAACACACAAGTGTTGAGAGGAATTGAGTGAAGCTTCAATCATCAATCCAACTAGTTGTGAAAAGAGATATAGGCTAATTTTTTGATAAGAGAGAACATGTACTCACTCTGAGGCCATGAAAATAGTTGTCCATGGGGTGAGAAAGCCCAAAAATTAAGATGCATACGCTAGTCGTTATGCACTCAAAAACAAACACAAAATTCATGCTGCTAGTTGGGCTTCCCGCTTAACCATGCTAAAGCTATACCCTTTAGATAACTTTAACAAGGCACCACAAAGCCAAAGAAAATGCAAATGTTGGTTTTTATAAAACAACCAAAATAGGATGGTACCATAGGCATGCAAGTTGTGTTATGCAAGGTGGCCAAAGAAGTAAGACAACTCCATAGGCATGCAAGTTATGTTATGCAAGGTGGATGAATGAGAATGTTATATGTAAAAATGTTATGTGTAATATGTCCAAAGGACTCTTGTTTAGTTTATGCAAGGTTAGTCACTTAGGGAACATTGTGTCTAATATCTCCAAAAGAGGACCAATCAAAGAATATTATATTCACAACTTAGGGGATGCAGTGTGTCACATCAAACTATAAAGAGGAATGTAATATGCTGAGATAGAACACACTTATGAAGGACATTACACCCAATGTCATCCAAAAAGTAATAAATGCATCATGTAAATGACAAGGCTTCACTAAGAATGCAAATGAAATAATGGTAATGTATTACCCCCACTTTAAAGGAATTTCTACACATTGTTCTGTGAGCAGTTACTTGAAAGTAGAGAAGAAAAGAAAATACAAAAAGAAAACAAGACATGAGAGCCAACTTGGAAAGCTCTATGACAAGTCATATGTTTCAACGTTAAGTTGCATCATGTCAAGATGAGGAAGAAAATCAACGAAAGAAGGTAGTTGCACCAAACACATAAGGGATCTATGGATTTGGGGTCAGTATGTTCATTGCTGTAGTTTTTGTATGAAATAGCTTGAAACTATCATCATTTACCAAAGACAAAAAGAACTCAAAGAATGACACAAAGAGAACAAAAAAAAGGAAAAAAAAAGTTCATTTTGAGTCAACATGGAAGAGACATTGTAGTCTCGACACTTTGCATCCTCCCCAAAAGGAAAACACAAGCAAAAAGAAAAAGAAAAAAAAAGTGAAAAAGCTTTTGGATCAACATGAAGGAAACATTTTGATCTCAATGGCTTGCATCATCCCCAAAAGGAAAAACAAAAGAAAAGACAAAGGAAATAAAGGAAATAAAAAGAAGGGGTTTTGGGTCAACATGGGAGAGACATAGGACATCTCAACGCTTTGCGTCATCCCCAAAAGGAAAACAAAAAACCAAAATGAAAAAGACAAAGAATGTTTGGGTCAACATGGAAGAGACAGGGCATCTCTATGCTTTGTGTCATCCCCAAAAGGAAAAAACAAAACCAAAATGAAAAAGAGAAAGGTCGTTTGGGTCAACATGGAAGAGCTGTAGGGAATCTCTATGTTTGTGTCATCCCTAAAAGGAAAACATAAAACAAAATAAAAAAGAAGAATAGAGATACACATAGAAGAAGTGTACAAAGAGAAGGAGACATCAAACACATGATACAAGGGACCACAGTACACACATGACAAGAAAAAGGAAAATGAATGTGAAGAAAATACTAAGTACGAAAATGCAATTCATCCATCAAGTCATTTTCCTCCCAATCATGTTCAGTGGAATGCAAAGGTGATTGACTGTTTAAAGGAAGAAACACAAGTGTCGAACTAGGAGTTGTACCAGGTTCTTCACTTGTCAAAGGGGATTTATTAGTTAAGCTCATTAGAGATGAAAATAAAGAGTTCAAGTCGTTTATTGTTTCATCTATGTTAGTAATCATCACGTCTTCGTCGTCATCATCAAGATTAATAACTGCAAGAGGACAAAGAGTGATTTCTAAGGATGGATGTATCAAGAGTGTGGGTTGGAGGGGTTCATTTTGTTGCAATTATTGGGTTTAAATTTCATGTGGTTGGTCAAGACAATAAAGATGATCATCTATATCTTTTCTCAAGGGTAAAGAGTGATTATCATGATTTGTTTTTGTATGAGCAAGGAGACGACGACAATGTCAACGCTCCCAAGCAACATAGTTCCATTTAATTCTATTTTGGAGTTGTTGAGATGTAAGAGTTGATTGAGTGCACATAGATTCTTCTACTTCCAAAAGGGGAAGAGTAGGAGAAACCAAAGAGGTGGAATCAACCACTTTCTCTTTCTCTTTATATACTTTTTTGGTATGAGGAAGTGAGGTAGGATTTATTTCTTGGTGTATTGGTTGTTTAGACGATGGATAGGTAGTATTAGGACTTTGTTCAGAGGGTGTGATGGTTTTTGCAATATTAGATTCAACTGTAACCATGGTTTCATCAAGGATAGGAGGAGTGGAGGTGGACAAAGGTGTGTGACGAAGGGATAATTTAGCAATTTTTTTGGCTTTAAAATTCTGATAAGCAATGTACAAGAAGTATTTAAGAGGAGTGATAGGTTCCATGGGTTTAGGCCAAAAGGATTCTAATGAAAAGTTACCTTTGGAAGATAAATGATGAAAGCCACTATGGTGTACAATGAATACATCATTGCAATGTGGAAACTTCAAGCACTTGTGAATGACTGATGGGACCGCTTTCATTGATCAAAGCTAAGGAAGGCCCAACTAGAAATGAAATTGGTCGGGTTGTGGAATAATAGAAATGTTACATCTAGAGTCTTAGGTCCTATGTAAAAAGGTAGCATGATTGATCCAATCATATGGCAAGCAAAACAATGATGTGTTTTAATCCATGCAGTCGGTGGATTATAATCATCTTGATATAGATCATGTAATACTAGGAGCTCCTCTATGATCACATCCTAACCACAAGCAGGATCTATTAATATCCCATTAGTAGGTTTATCATAGATTCTACTGGCTAGGTAGAGAGGATGATTATGATGCTTTGGTAGGATGTCTTTAGTAGAAAAAGTAATATCAAGGGGTGAACCCACAATAATGGGTTACAATTATTTAGGTGAAGAGAAATCAGAAATGCACACAAAAAAATCAATTAGGTGGTTTAAATGAAGCGAGGCCTTCTAATGAAGGAGGTTCATTAGAAGCCCCCCCTTCTAATGAAGGCGGGCTTTGAATGAACCCCTATCGCTTCATGAGGTTTTTTTAAAGTTTTAAATTCCAAAGAAAAAATAGACTTCATACGAACCAGCCCTTCAGTCGAACGACCTAATTTTTTCCTCTAGTTTTAGAGAATGCCCTAGTTTTCCCTCTAAAAGTTTAGAAATGAGATTCATCAGGTCTTTTTTGAGGGCAGATCATTTTTAGAGGATTTCTTTTTGTCGGGCAAGGTTTCTTTCACAAGATTTCTAGCAAACAGTGTGGGTCATTTCTAGTGCTTTCACTAACTAGGAATGTACACAATGGACATGCATGGAGGTAAGACTGGCTGTGAGATTATGAAATAGAACAAAATTTTGGCACTTTTATGTAATATACATGTGGTGATTCATGTGTGTAATAGACAATTTGTGGCACTTTCATTTCTGGCTACAATTTATCAATGAGTTTTCATATTTAGATTAGTCTTTACTAAAAGTTACTCATATGGTTTGTATTTTATTTTTGTAGAGTTGTAGACCAAAAAATAATGTTAAAGATAGGTTTCTCAGATATTCATATATCATTTTCATTTCTATACAGTTTGTATTTTACTTCTGTAGCGTGGATGAGATATTCACTTCTCATTACTATAAATCATATATCCTTTTTAGATTTGACCTATACAAACCAAACTATACGCATTTCAATAAACATTGTTAAGAGGTTTAGTTTTGCAAGAATTTTAGTTTAAATGTTAAAAATAGGTTGCTCAGAAGTGGAAAACATGGATTAAAGCCCTCATCAAGTCACAAAGTTCTTTTGACTCAAAACCAGTGTCTTGGTTTGCCATATAGGAATAGTAGAAGATTAGATCCTATAAGAGAAATTGAGGCTATATAGTTTCATATGTAATTTGTCATAGTGTCATTGAAAACATAAAAATTATTACCATGCACTATTTCCATGATGCTCATTAATGTATATTCGGATGTACAATTTCAACAACTAATACATTGATAATCAGACATGGCATGAAGTTATAATGGCCTATGATTGTTATCAAGATCAATGGATTCTATGAGAGAAGATGAGAATTCTCTAGTCATTTCATTTCCCAATTCAAATAGCAAAAATACTTCTTCAAGAAAAATATTTCAAGAAGATGTTGTAGCACAACAACAACTACAAGCCTGTAGCCATATGTTGCACCTTACTATATCTACCACCTACCTTCCCACAACAATCGCAGGTCATTTGAATGAAAAAATACCACATAGTTATTGTAAATCATTTGTTTAAGATAGATACTACTTGGTAACAAATACCAATGATTTAGCATAATTAAGAAGAAAAACTTTCCAACTGTGAAAAAACATAGCTAGAAGGTTTGCATCATGATATTACAAGTATTTCTAGCAAACTCTACAGAAACAGAGCGTCCCCTATTTTTTGTCATACTAAACATATTACTATCATTAGATGTTATCATGTTAAAACTGCCAGTTGGTCTAGCACAATTGATATCATTATCAATATCATCCTACCACATTTCAGGCATAATGTAATCAGTAGAGATGAAACAATACAGCTATAAAAAAATGCCATACATGGTGCTCACTTAAACCAGTAGATTCCCAAGTGATTGTTTTGTGCAAGCTAAGACCAATGGGCCCTTACCCATAGACAACCTACAAATACTTGAATAAATCATTAAAGAATATAAACAAGATTCAACACCACTGTGGTGATGTAATGGAACAAATCCAGAAAATACATCTTTACTAATTTATCAAAGATAAATCATTATATGATAAGAATGAGCACATCATATACTTCTCATATCTAATGTGTTCTATTTCCTTCTGAGATGAATCACAATTTACGTATTAGAGAAGTGTTAGCATGGTAGATTCCTCCAACCCATCTCATATCGTGTGCTCAGTTAACTAGAACTTAGTATGTAGGTATGTAATACTCTGGCTATAGTTAACTGAGAGTGCAATCCAGTGGTGTGAAAGTTATTGCAATTGAACATGTTAGAGTGGGAATTTCCTGTAATCTTATTTGCATGAAGTTGCTTGCAGCCACATATGTGTGATACCAAGGTGGGTTTTACAAGGGAGTTTGGCTACCCATGAATCTTGGTGAATGACATGATACTGAATGTGTTGAAGGCATGAGATAAGGGCACAAAGTTCTATTATGTTGTACTTCTAATTTTTCATATGTTGGAGTACTATGAGATTCCAATTAGTGAGTAATATGAAAATGGTAATACATGGGAACACATATTTTTCTTTAATTTCAACATTGTACTCTACCTCTCCACTTGACATTGCCAACCATGGGAAGATGATGGAAAAATAGAAGAAGGTGCTTGTTTTGCAATGCGCTTGAGATTACTGCAATTTACTAGAGCTTTTGATAGAGTTCCCTCATGTTACTTTTAAGTTTATTGGAAGCTCTTCTATGCCATCTGCCTCGATGGAGGATGGAATTGCTAGCTCTCACAATTTCCTATTTTCCTAGATGAGTTGTATTTGGGTATAATGACTCTAAATGGATGGCACCCCAGTTGATGCAACTATATTGTTGATCTACCCTATGTCAACCAATGGCCATGCACATAAAAATTTGGAGACATTCTTATTATATACACATGAAAATTGGAGTCATTTGCATTGGGGAAAAGCACCTATAAAACTCCACAAATGTATTTGATGAAGTAGAGAATTAACTAATGAAAATACAAAGGTTCTATCAAATTGTGATCTATACATGTCTTAGTTTAATTAATTTTTGTCATTATGTGTTAACCATAGTAACAAGACTTGGACTTGGCTTAGACTCGGCAAGGGTGACTTGACTTGGGACTTGATGCCTGGACTTGGCGTAGACTCGACAAAATGGAAAACCCAAGAAATTTAGAGATTTTTAAGGATTTAAAACTTGTTTCATGCACCCTTTACTAAATAAACCTTAAAGAAACAATAACATCATCAAATAGAAGCAAATTTGATCACATACACAAGTATGCATCAATCACATAAGTATAAATGCAAATTGTAGCTGAGCTATTGAAGGAAAAAACTCACTTAGATATATAAAGATAGTAAAATATATACAAAACTCATGGAATATGAAATCCATGACATCAAATGTTGCATAAAAATATGAAATATCAAAACAATAACTACAAGTCTATGGCATAGAGGAGCTTACATCCTTCCTATGAAGGCGCCTAAGGTGGGTCCTGGATGATATAGCAGCTGCAACCATAGTCTCTTCCTGTGTCTCCATGCCACTCTCACCAACACTAGATGTGTAAAATTGTGCTCTAGCCTTCTCCTTTTCCATGACTACAACCTCAACCTCTTTATCTACATGGTCCACCCAATCAAGGTCCTCATCATTAAATACTGGATTTGTAGCCTCAATGATCCACTTAGACTCTGGACAACCTCCTTTAGCGTGATCAGGATGGATTCATGGTCAAAAAATTTACTTGTGTCTAAGATGAAGGTTGTAATGAACATATACTAGATCATTCAACATCTCCACGAATAGTCTATTACGCTTGTTAGAGTGTATGTGCTCAAACATACTCCAATTGCACTCACAACCAGAAGAACTACATGACTGACTCAATACATGAATGGAAATATTATGAAGGTTTGGTGTTTTAGCACCAAACATATGCCACCATCTATCTGAGATGGGAAAAAGAAACAAAACCAATCTCATTTCCAACTTTAAGTTTCTCAAGTTCAACATTTAATAATAAATTATAATATAAAAATAGGAAAATTATGCCATTAAATATTTACCTAGTTGTAATGTCATCCTACTATCTTTGCATATTTGATGTGCAAAGAGTTCTCCTTGTGCAGTAGGAAAGGCATCTATCTCGTGGACTATTTGTTGTGTAATTTTCTTGACTTACCATCCTCACCGTTTTCAAATCATGAGATGCTCTATAAGTACTTTCTTTTTTCACCACATAAATATTTTGATCTCGATCATAGATTTATAGAAATAATCTGGTTCCTTGGCCTTGTGAGAGCTCCCTTTGTTTGAGATAAAAGAATTGTTCTTTTATTTGTTCTTCACATCTTGATATAACATTATTGAGTTGAACTCATAGAATGACCAACATCAAGTTTTTTATAAGTATGCTTGTCTTGCCAAAGAAAATCACCATCACACAACCCAATATCTCAATAGTAGGAATCTTGCAAATAATTACATTCATCATTGTCAACTTATAAGTCCCTAGTGTCAAAGTACAAATAGAACAAAGTACAAAGTATAAAGTATTTGAACAAGAAAAGGAAATTTCATAGATAGCACTAAAAACAACATTTGGAAGGTACCCCAAAAGATATTGGGCATACAAAATGATCTAGAAATGAGGTAAAATTCTTCCAAGACTCACGAACTGAATATACTTAGTAAGTACTCACCAAGCTTCTCACCTAGAAACTCATAGTTACTCACACATTCATGTGAAGAACTCATCAACTACATGAATAGATTAGTCGTAGCTTTGAACACTTGAAAATCCCTCAATTTTTCACTCTTTTGCTGATTATTGTTGTACTTAGGTCTTGTAACACATATTTAATCAATTTTAGTTGCCTTTAAGTCATCATTGAAGAATTTGAAGAATTTCTTAACTAGATTTCCAAGTTATGTGATTGGGTTGTTTATTTGTTCTATGCTTTTATTGTTTTTCGTTACTATTTGTTCTATTCTAGGGTTCAATCTTTCACTTTATAGAAGAGAATTTAATTCATATTGATTGTACTTGATTGCTTATAGTGGATTTTGGAGAGTATTTAATCATCCAAGTTTTCCCCCTTTTGGGTTTCTCTAGTCCAAATCTTGTGTTTTGTTTCTATTTATCTACTTACTTTATCTTTGGTTTTGGTACTATATTTCTTTTTTTGCATTCAATTGAAAGATGTTGGAGTAGCTAGAATTAGAAATCCATGATTGGTGAGTTGTTTAAGAATATCTAGAGCAATTTATGGGTTAGATTTGCATCGAAGCAGATTTCTTACTATCAGGTTGTACAATTTTTCTAGGCTCTATGTACAAGGAGTCATTCTTGGGTACAAAAGCTAAATTTTCTAAGATTCTACTTTTTATGTGTCTCTTCAGATTGCTTAAGGTATGTTCAAATAGTGTTTAAAAGTTTTCTATGATGGCCTAACTTCTTGAATAACTGGTGAAAACTTGAAATAAGTCATGATTACTTGGGATTAATGGCAGGTTTGTTGAGTGTAATGCTACTATGATATGATATGTTCAGATACCAATTTTCAATCACTGCTCTTCCTACTTTATATACATACATATTATATACCATATGCTTTGATACGAATGTGTACAACCTTCATGGTGCCATTAACTAAAAACTCATGAAATGCTTTACATCACTGAACTTTATGATTGGATTGTATTATTTGTCCCTTTTGACTGCACTTTGTGGTCATTATCAACTCTTGATGTTATTCGTCCTCTTCAATTTCACTGTATCCTTTCTTATCACCATGCTTCACTTTGCAAAGACACAATTTTGATTTTACAGAGATTAATCCAATGAAAAAAAGGCTTGGATGCTATAGATGTTTCAAGTAAAGAGTGTAACATCTTCAACTATCAAAGAGCTTGATGAGATCATAGTCATTAAAGAAGATTATCATTTGGACTATACATTACATCACAGTCATGAAGAATGTCAAGGATGACATAAAGACATTACCTTACCTTTTAGCCATTGGCCATTTAAAATGAAAATAGTTTTCCTTTAAGCATATAATATATATGACTCACTCACCATCTTTAATAGTCCATGACTGTCCTTATACTCTCATTGTTACCCTCATCAATTGTCTTTAGTTTTCCATGCATAAGGATTGACAACACCTTAATCAAGACTGTCTTGAATAGCTTCTACTGCTCAGATCATTGTAGACTATCTTCTAACCTCTGATGGTATGAGACAACCCCTGCTTAACTTCCTCTTTGGTATGCATCCTACATGAAACTAATGCCAAAGTCATCTTGCATAGTCCATTACCTTTTCACTGTGCTCTGTGTATGATTAGACTATCATGTTGTTGCTTCCTTTGGCTGCCTTTATATGTATCATAAATAACCCTTTACACTTGGTGGTTGGGTTAATACTTCAACTTCCTTATGTAATTCAACCTTCTTGGCCTTAGTATTGGTATGCTTCTCATCCATGAACATTGGTGAGGACTGTCCCTATATTCTTATGGAGATTTTCCTCTAATTGACAATAATGTATAATAGACAATCTCAAATCTGCTAGCCTTTTCTTTAAACTACTCTTGGATATGCTTGTATTCCAAAGAATGTAACCCAATAATGAGGACATCAAATGAAAAATATTCATCTCCTTCCTCCTCTGATGTGTTTGTCATTTCTATTTCATTGTCTTGAATGCCCTTCAATATACTATCTTACTTCAACTTGAAACTACTGTCCCTTGATCACTATCATCCACTTGAAACACTTGAATTTCGTAGCTATGACCTTTCCTCTATATGATTTTGATCTTCCAAGAACCTCTTGAATAGTTTTCATCAATCTATTCATCATATCAAGT
>VDFB02309367.1:0-26271 GCA_007258455.2 Sequoia sempervirens
TGTGTTGAGAACTCTAAACTAATATTCTATATACAATTTAACAGTGTGAATATTCTATATACTACAATAGATATGGAAGCAAGATGAGAACTCTAAACTAATATCTAGAGTAGTACTTTGTCTTACTAGTACTCTAAACATATAATTAGTTGAATTGTTGATTGCATCCTTTTAATTGGCCAAAAACATATTCAGGCATAGGATATTCAACATTGATTATCAAGGACATGTAGAGAACTTTAGATTACCTTGATTGGAAATAAGAATTCAAATTTTGTAGCACAATCAGGGCTTTCATTACTCTGCTTGAAATAGTCTAATAGCCACCTTTGAAACAAATTTAATCCCCTAAATCTATTCCTTTCTATGAACATTCCTAATCATATGGTTGATGCTCTTCTTCTAGACTTTCTGAGCTATCTCATATTCCTTCTACAACCATCTTCACAGATGATGAAGTATGGTGAGGAGAAAAAAAAGTTGAAGTCTGGGAATAGATGTTAAAGACATCTCATGAGCAAGATATCCAAATCCATCCCACTGACACAAACAAAAAAGTAACTGGATTAAGCATATGACAAGAAAGATGTATAGTTTATCTAGACAGAATGACAAATATTAAAAGAAAGCAAATGCTCTTCAGGGATGAAAATACCAACTTGGGTGGCATTGCTTGGAATACAACATTACTAGCAGTAATTGAAAATAAAGACCTCAAATTTTGTAGCACTAACAAGGATTTCATTACTTCACTTGAAATGTGATTCAACTTCTCCCTTTCACTCAAAATCTATTTTTTTAATTCAGTGTCTTTTTACAATCATTGTTTTTCCTCCAGTTGATGCTATTCTTCCCAACCTCTTGAGCTATCACATACACCTTCCTTCATGGATGCTGAAGATAAGGTAGAGGACAATAGAAAAAAAAGCATTCTTAGTGAAAATACTAAAAATCAAGGTGTAAAAAATCACTTCACTACTACAAATAGAAGGGTCTCGGAAAAGGTGTATAGTGCCTATAGAAGGAATGAAAAATATTTTAAAAAAGTGAAGGGTCTTCATTGGTTGAAGCTATCAATTGGAGTACTTCTCAGATCACAAACGCTACAAGAGAATGCTGGCACATGTAAATCTTGTAGCTTCCTAAGGGATGAAAATCCTATAATATACTGACACTATGAGAAAGGGAGAGAGATTAATAAGTTAGTAACCGAAGTAGGTCAACTGCACTCACATGTATAATCAGGTATAGTAGCAAGGAGAAGCCAAAAATGAATTTCAATAGTTTAAAAAGTGAGATTAGACAAACTAAAATGTTAAAAGCATAAAAAAAGATTTTGTTTGGGATGATTACCAAACAGGTAAAATGTAAACAAGTCAGAAAAGAAACATCTTGTTAGAATCATTAAAAATAATCATGTCAAAGGATATCCTGATACCAAAGAAGATATATCTGATGGGAGATTTTGGATGGAAACAAAAGGTGGACATGTTCATCATAAGAATGCAGAGTAAAAAGGATAGGTGTCCCTATCAACCACCATGAAAGACCCAATATCATGTCTATAAGAAAATGGCTTGAAGCAAGTAGCCCTTCCTAAACAATCTGGAGGGGTTGCACAAAAGGTCTCCTATCTTCTAATGTTTGTGGTTGATATTCCACCAGAAGTAAAGAAGCAACCAACATGTGTTTTGTTCTGAAAGCTTGGTTTGTGTGCAAGGATTACCTGACCTTTAATGTAGAGAACCATATAAGATAAGCAATATGAAGAAGATGGATGAAAGATAAGCCATATACAAAAACTTGCACCTAACTAAGATACCACACAACTAATATATAGTTATCAAATGAGAAGGCTAAGTTAAGCCTGTAAATACAAAAATAGATTGGAGAATTAAACACCATCATACATAGCCAAACAAGTAAAATTGACTATCTCTTACATTCAATGACATGATGACTAGCTGTAGTTTTTAAAATATACCTAGTCTTGCAAGAAAAGGATGAGACTGGGTTGCTTAGGATAAATATGAAGCATAAACTTTTACTTTACCTTTAAGATCTAATACTTAACTCTATTCTTAAGAGAGATTATAATTGGTTCATCCTTTTATGGATCTAAAATTAAATCCCCTTGAGCCTTAAATCTTGAATACGGAGTTAAGATCCTCCTATCATGTGTTGAGAACTCTAAACTAATATTCTATATACAATTTAATAGTGTGAATATTCTATATACTACAATAGATATGGAATCAAGATGAGAACTATAAACTAATATCTACTGTAGTACTTTGTCTTACTAGTACTCTAAACATATAATTAGCTGAATCATTGGTTGTAGCCTTTTAATAGGCCAAAAAAATATTCAGGCATAGGAGATTCAACATTGATTATCAAGGACATGCATAGAACTTTAGATTACCCTGATTGGAAATAAGAATTCAAATTTTGTAGCACAATCAGGGCATTCATTACTCTTCTTGAAATGCAGTCTAATAGACACCTTTGACAAAAAATTTATCCCTTAACTCTGTTCCTTTCTATGAACATTGTTAATCATATGGTTGATGCTCTTCTTCCAGACTTTCTGAGCTATCTCATATGCCTTTTGCAACCATCTTCACAGATGATTAAGTATTGTGAGGAGTAAAAAAAGTTAAAGTCTATGAAAAAATGTTAAAGACATCTCATGAGAAAGATATCCAAATCCATCCCACTGACACAAACAAAAAAGTAACTAGATTAAGCATATGACAAGAAAGATGTATAGTTTATTTAGACAGAACAACAAATATTAAAAGAAAGCAAATGCTCTTTAGGGATGACACTACCAACTTGGGTGGCATTTCTTGGAATACAACATTACTAGCAGTAATTGGAAATAAAGACCTCAAATTTTGTAGCACTGTCAAGGATTTCATTACTTCACTTGAAATGTGATTCAACTTCTCCCTTTCACTCAAAATCTATTTTTTTAATTCAGTACCTTTCTACAAGCATTGTTTTTCCTCTAGTTGATGCTCTTCTTCCCAACGTATTGAGCTATCACATACACCTTCCTTCATGGATGGTGAAGATAAGGTAGAGGACAACAAAAAAAAAAGCATTCTTAGTGAAAATACTAAAAATCAATGTGTAAAAAATCACTTCACAACTACAAATAGAAGGGTCTTGGAAAAGGTGTATAGTGTCTATAGAAGGAACGAAAAATATTTTAAAAAAGTGAAGGGTCTTCATTGGTTGAAGCTATTAATTGTAGTACTTCTCAGATCACAGAAACTACAAGAGAATGTTGGCACATGTAAATCTTGTAACTTCCTAAAGGATGAAAATCCTATAATATACTGACACTATGAGAAAGGGAGAGAGATTAATAAGTTAGTAACTGAAGTAGGTCAACTACACTCACCTGTATAATCAGA
Organism: Sequoia sempervirens; assembly: GCA_007258455.2. Lineage (NCBI taxonomy): Eukaryota > Viridiplantae > Streptophyta > Pinopsida > Cupressales > Cupressaceae > Sequoia > Sequoia sempervirens. The sequence continues at coordinate 3,426 of VDFB02309367.1, forward strand.
TATAATAGCAAGGAGAAGCCAAAAATGAATTTGAACAATTTAAAATGTGAGATTACATAAACTAAAATGTTAAAAGTATAAAAAAAGAGTTTGTCCAAGATGATTACCAAACAGTTAAAACCTAAACAAGTCAGAAAAGAAACATCATGTTAGAATCATTACAAATAATCATGTCAAAGGATATCCTGATGCCAAAGAAGATATATCTGATGTTAGATTTTGGATGGAAACAAAAGGTGGACATGTTCTTCATAAGAATGTAGAGTAAAAAGGACAGGTGTCCCTGTCAGCCACCATGAAAGACCCAATATCATGTCTATAAGAAAAGGGCTTGAAGCAAGTAGCCCTTCCTAAACAATTTGGAGGGGTTGCACGAAAGGTATCCTATCTTCTAATGTTCATGGTTGTTATTCCACTAGGTGGTCTCATAATAGTGGTTTACAATTTTTGGCCAAACTGGACACTGAAATTATTATTTTTAACTAAATCTTCACATTCAGGCACCTATAGCGGCTAAACCGTGAGGAATTTGAAGATGGTACAAACTAGAGTCTCATGAAATTTTGTCTATAGATTCTAAAAATATTTTTTTCAAAATTTTTGGAATCAAATTGCACTTCTTTTTCCATCTCCCACAAAAATCAAATTTTTTCAGATAACAACATTTTTAAAAAGTGACGCACACCGTATAACGCATAAATTTTTTTCCATGAAGGATAAAATTCTAATTTTCAAATTTAGATTTGTAACTCTGATATCTAGTGCTTCCATTTGGTTAGATATTTTTTTATTGAATATTTTTCCTTAATCAAGTTTCAAAGTCAAACTAATTACATTAGACACAGCAAACCGTATAAAGCGTAACATTTTTTTGTATATGTCAAAATTTAATTTAATTTTATTATTTGAATAAAGGACTTCAATATCTGGTGCAGTCATATTTTCATTTTTTTTTTTGATAATCTTCTATTTTTCCATATGTGAAGAAGAAAGAAATTCATTTTTGATGAAAAACCTATGTTTAATAAAACCTAAAAAACAAATACATAACAAAACCAAAACATATTAAAATTATATTCATTGGATAGCTTGTTCTAAGGAATACCATAATCATTTGAAATAAATTTTAAATGAATTCATTTGATCCCCAAAAGCTAAATCAAAAGTGATTTTTTATCAGCATTTTGATAGGTGTAAAGGCAGCATTTATAGGTATGGTTTAAAACTAGCGAGGTTCTATCCAAGGGGGTTTGATCTAAGATGATTTGATCAAACCCTCTTCAATTGGAATCCTTAAAATGGAACTTTTTAAGGCTTAAATCATTATATTTTCTAAAAATATGTGATTTCAGCTAAAATCAGTTCCTCTCAGGAATTGTAAACCACTATTATGACAACACCCCACTAGGAGTAAAGAAGCAACCAACATCTGTTTTGTTCTGAAAGCTTGGTTTGTGTGCAAGGATTACCTGACCTTTAATGTAGAGAACCTTATAAGATAAGCAATATCAAGAAGATGGATGAAAGATAAGTCATATACAAAAACTTGCACCTAAATAAGAGACCACACAACTAATATATAGTGATCAAATGAGAAGGCTGAGTTAAGCTTGTTAGGACAGAAATAGATTGGAGAATTAGACACCATCATCCATAGCCAAATGAGTAAAATTGACTATCTCTTACATTCAATGACATGATGACGAGGACCAAAATAGTCTAGATAGTTTGTTCACTAAAGTTATTTTCCCTCCAACAAACAACATCACAAAAGACAATGTTGATCAGTAAGTGTTGCCCAAATGATTTCTAAGATTCAAATTGAAGGCACAATAGAGAGCATCATAATGCTCAAGCTCAATTTTGCCACAATAAATTATCATGAACGTAGATAGTTGGGGTGTCAAGGAACTATTGCCATAATTCTGATCAATTAGCATCTTTAATGTGACAAACTCTGTGTCCTTTGAGTGTAGCATTGGACTTGGTACTTCATAGGAGCTTCCATAGATAGGGAACATGTCTACAACATAATAGTGGACATTATAATGTCATGATTGACTGCAGAATTGTTGATCCTACATAGCTAAAGGATCATAGATTCTACAAACACCACCAAATAATGACTTTCATTCAACAATCAGGCCTATTTATGCTTCTTAAGACTATCCTCTCCTATCTATTTTGTCATGAAATATCAAAGGAACCTCCCAGACCTTCAACATAGTTTTAATGGCAAGAAATACACTTCAACATATGATTCTTGAAAGGTTCTTGCAATCATTAACCATAGGAAACTCTAAAATGCACTATACACTCAACCTTATCTATGACTATCACAAGTTTTTCATACAGGATAGTGGCATAAAAAGGTCTCAACCTTTCATAGTTTTTATAAACTCTTGCTTAAAAAATTGTCTTAGAAATCCTTGACATCATATACAAATAGATTCACCTATCAAGAATGCCAACTCCTTAATCAAATTACTCAAACCTTACTATTCTCTATCATCCCTAGTCTGGAACCATAGACAATCTAGCCTAGGGCATCATGGAATGATAAACAAACTTCATCCTTTGGGTCTGCAACTTTGCAACATGAAAGTACACAAAAAAATGCTTTATTTCACCATCTTTTAGATTTTTTCCCACCATACAAAATAATGAATTCAACAATTTTAAATGCTCATTGTTTACCCTCATAGGGTTTCAGGCAGTCTTCAATAAAAATGCTATAACTTTTGACTTTCTCAATGAAATGAAACAAAACAAAGACCAGATTAAAATAGATTCAAACCTCTACCACATCTCACCAATCTGAAGCCCATTAATGGTTTGTACAGACTGTACCATCTCAAAGAATAGTGAAAATAGGCGTTCAAAGTAGAGTTCTTTATTAATTCTCCTTCTCAAACTCAATACATATTCATCCACACCAATCTACATAAGGTATACCACAATTTGGATCCTAAACATCTGCATAAGGTATTCAAATTTTTTTTTATTTTGTAGTGATAAACTTGCTTGAAGTAAAGGAATTTGGAGGTCATAAGATGCCAAGAGATTAAAAAGATCAACTGGTTAGTAAAAAAAAGATCTCCACTAACTCTTTATTGAATTATGGACTTGTCTTCTTTTCCTTCAGATCATAATTTCAAATTTGAAAATTTTAGATTTAAATTTTCTATTTCCATTTGTAACAACAGTCTTTAATGATTATTCCACGTGTATATATATGAGTCTTCTTACAAAATGGTTTTAACCACAATCTTTACCCAAAAGCCGTATTTGGTGGAAATTTTCTCATAATCTCTGCTCAATTTACATAAAATATGGATGTTCTCTACTAATATAAATGTTGTGTTATTGTATTTAATCATGTTTTTTCAGTCTAATCCTTGAGGGGGCATTACATAGGATGGTGGTGTTTGTGAGAAAGAAACATGATATTTTGTAAAAATCCAGTGAGAAGAAATGGATCTAAAGGTATTTCGTAAAGATATGACAACCTGCTATAAGTGTGAGAGTACCATGCCATGGGAATTCAGTCAACAACCTCACCGATATATAGAGATATACTAATATACCGAGATATATGTGAAACACTTTAAAGATGTTATGTATCTTAATCATATACTCATATTCTTAAAAAATTTCTAAGCTTAAATGAAATCAAGGGACTAAGCATCCTCTAATATTATAAATGAATATGTGAATAACATTACATTTGTGGTAGACAAAGATCACACTTTCATGGAGGTACTGGAACCACTCACATTCTAGATATTGCAATTATACTATTAAATAAATGATAAACTAGTCTGTGCAAATGCTAAGGCTTTGTTGGCTTTTCGCAAATATCAGAATGTACAGAGATTTGATATTTAGTAGAGATAATTGAAGGATTTCTTGAAACATTAGTCATAATGTTAAGCAAAGAAGAGAAGAAACAATAAAAATATAGGAAAATTAAGGAAAGAAGCACTAGATGAAGTTATGGTGAAGTTATAGAAGTAGAATAGAGAAGAAAGTATGTAATATATTATAGATCAATGATATATAGAAGAAAAATATTAGAAAGAATATTGATGTATAAATGAACTATGTAACATAGATATATATGGTGAATATAATATATTGCATGATGATCTAATGAATGTATGATATGCTATTATTTATTTGTGAATATATGTGTATTTTCAATTTTAATTGTTCTTTCCTACCACATCCTTTTGTAACTCAACACATAAGTTCTTGTCTCCCTTTTATTACTCATACTAAGGTTGTTCCCTACACAAATATTTCATCCTACTTATTAAACATGAATTATACTTGAAACCCCCACTTGTCATTGCTACTTGTAGAATCCACCTTACTTCTTCTAAATTGGACTTACATTACTATAAGAAGAGATGACCTTATTCCATTATGGATTACACTCCTAAAATAGTTTATTCTTCATACCTTGAGTCTTGACCCTAGGTACCCTTTCCAAGAAAGTCTTGTATTTGGCCCTAATGATCTTGAGAATCATGGAATAATGCAATTTTTTGGTGGAGAAGATATTAGAATGAAATTTTTTGGTGGTGAAGATATTAGAAGCACTAAAGTCACATTCAAGAAGGGGAAAACTATGATGAGAATGACCCCATTTTGGATGGTAAACTAAAGGGAGTGGAGGGTAGAAAAATAATCCTAAGGTGAAGAGTAAAGTGAAAATGGAGGACGAAATTGATTTGGATGATGACGTAAAGTGAAATATTTATGCTTTGCCCCTCCTATTTCACTAGCTAATCTTCCATGCCATTCTCTCTCTTTAGAGGTTGTTGCTTCAATTGTGAACTTGATTGCAAATAAAAATATTGATATGAACAAAGAGGTTATCATCCATCATACAATCCTTAAGTGGTTCTTCATTGAGACCAACAAAATGAAACTAAAAACTATCTAAATGGCTAAGAAAATTCCAAGGAAAAGGTGCTTGTCCCTATGAAAGAAGAACAACTTTTCTTCAAACATTGGGAGATTATGGAATAAATTAGTCAATTGAAAATGGAAAACACTAAGAGTGGTGAATGAATTACATTTTTAAAGAAATATTTTATGGATCAAAGCTATTTTGAGTGTAGTTAAAGTTAGTAGAGCCCCCATCAAGAAAAATTCCAACATTAAAATGTTACAAGAAAGATTGAAATCTTACTCCATTCTTGATTAGATTAGACATAGATTGAGAACTAGAGGACACAAAGTAAAGGTGATGAAGGGAGAATGATGACACAACTTTCATGGTGAAGCATCTTAACTTTTTGTAAGATTGGAAAGTTGTTGTTTCTCTCTATCAACTGTAAAATTCCTTGGGTTCTTGTATTCCTTTGATAGATTCCAATTGCATCACCTTCTATGCCTTTCCAGTAGTTAATTTTTTAGATAATTAATTATCTCTTTTGTTCTATTCTCATCAATTTTACCAACAATTATTTCATGATGTCACACTTGTGAAATCTATTAATAATGCTTAGTACCTATTCACTTTTTTTGTCTTCTATTAAGGGCTTTTGGTATTTCATGGTAATTAATCATTTTGGGTATTTGTTTCATCTTTAAGTGTGGGGCTCATGAAGGGAAATGCATGTTAGTTTAAAGAAAGAAAATTAAGGTTGTAATATTAAATCTAGTGTAAATTAAGATATTATCACTCTTAAATTTCTATAGAGAATGCATGAAACTAAATAATTTTGAGATAGGTTTGAGATAGGAAATTTTACATTGATCAAAAGAAATATATTAATCCTCCTACATAATTCTTGAATAAAAATATAAAATGGAAGGTTAAAGGGATATAAAAGGAATAATATTGGGAGAGGCTCAAGTTTGGCATACCTTTTTTTTGTCTATGATATATTTGCAAGCTTTCTTCACATAATCTTTGTTCCTCTTCTACTGAATTCTTTCGTTGACTCTTCTTTTGTCTTATTTTTTTGTTTCCCATCTCTTTCTTTGTAAAATATCGCTTGAAAATTCCTCTAATATTCTCCTCCAATAGAACAAAGCCTCTTCTGATCTTCAAATATTATCCTCCAATAAAACAAAAATAATTTTCACAATTCTTCAATTTCTCCTCCAATGGAACAAAAATATTTTTCACAATTCTCTAGATATTCCCCTACAAAGCTTGCCTTGTAAAACCAAAACATCTTTGACCATTTCTATGATTTTTTTCTTACTTATATAGAAAAAATTAACATAATTTCATAATAGAAACTTAAGAAAACAAAAAAAAATTGCAAATAATAAAAGAATAAAAAATGCTAATATTAGAAAATCCAAAAATTAGTCATTTAAATGCGTTTTTTGGAGCCTTCGTTCGAAATGCTATCTTAGAGGAAACTTTCATGGAAAAATTTAGCGGAATGGAGAGGGGTTCATTCAAACCAACCCTTCTAATGAAGGGGGTTCGAATGAAGGGGGGTTCTAATGAACCCTCTTCATTCAAACCCCCTTCATTAGAAGGGTGGTTCTAATGAACCCCCCTTTTTTCTCTTTCCCCTCCACCATTTCAAATTTTATGATTTTTTTTGACTATTGAAGCCCAAAAAGGAGGGAAAAATGGATTCAAACATGATAAACCAAGTTGGGGGAGTGTAGTGCTCGAAACGTGCTTTCCAACAACTATAAATTTAATATATTTTCTTTTTATTTTTCATTTTATTCTTTTGTTTAACTGAACATAGGTTTTTCATCGCACATCAAGTTCAGTGAAAAATCATTGTGGAAAAATATTAAATTTGAGATTTTTTTTTTGAAAAATATTACACCCTAGGTATTGGTGTCCTTGTTCTATCAAAAAAAAAACTGAATTTCAAAACATACAAAAAAAGTTATGCAAGCTGAAATGCATCTATGTCTAAATTGTAATTGATTTGACTTCAAAACTTAATTAAAAGAAAAATATTCAACAAAACGTTATGAAACAAAATGAAACCACTAGATACCAGTGTTAGCAACCTAAATTAAAAATAATCAAAATTTTATCCTTTGTAGAAAAAAAATTATTCGTGCCGAAGTAGACATCACTTTTTAAAAATGTTGTTTACTATTAAAAACTAGTTATCAAAGGATACGCAAAAAAAAAAAAATTAATTCCATATTTAAAAAATATATATATTTAAAATCTAGAGAAAAAATATCACAAATCACTAGTTTACATCATTTTCAAATTCCTAATAGTTTACCTACTATAGGTGTCAGAAAGTGAAGTTTTTTCTAAAAATGTTGATTTCAGTGTCATGTTTGACCAAAAAGTGTAACCCATTATTGTGGGATGACCCTGAGAGATTGAGTGGTGCAGCCCTTATGAGGGATAACATCTATCATGGCTACGAATTCATCCATAGGACTAGCTTGGGAAATAAGAGGAGATGTATCAAGTTGTTCAGTGTGTGTAGCAATAGTCATTACATCAGGCTTTGATGATTCACTAGCCTTGACAAATGAAGTAGTGTGTTTATGCATAGGGTTGGTGAAGATTTGAAGATTTTTGTTAGGGGGTGCGATGAACTTATTTCCTTGATCATTAACACCCATAATGGTTAATTTATATGAGTCAATGAGGTCTTGAACTAGATGTTTAAGATGCTTACAATGTTTGGCGTCATGGCCATTTTGACGATGAAAATGGCAATAAGCATTCGGTTTGAAGCTACGAGGTAAGGGTTGATTATGGATCAAGTGGTCGAACAGGTGGTAGGGTAAGCATGCATTTTTTGATGAGTTGTGTCATTGTCTGATGGAGGGTGTCAGGTAAAGGAGTGAAATATTTGTTTGGATCACCATAATGATAAAGCATTACTATTTTAGAGGCATCCATTAAATTGTAAAATTGTGAAGTTGGTTGTGGTTTAGGTGAAGGAGATGAACTAAATTGTAAGAAATCCCGATTAGGTTTGCATAAATTTTGTGTGTTGTTTTGGTGTTGATTGTTGTTTTTAGTTATGTCATTTTGGCTAAAAGTGGATTTTGACTCACGGCTTGAAACAAAATTTTGATACTCACATAAGATAGTACACAAATGCATGAATGAAGTAAATTTCATCATCATAAGCTTATCTTGGAGGTTTGTGTGCAAATTCTTAAAAAAAATCTTCTGCAGATGTGCATCTAGAATTTGGACATCAACTTGAGCATATAAGGTTTGGTAATGAGAGATGAAATCTATTACTTTTTCATCATTGTTTTTTTGACATCGCATAAGGTCAGCCATTGTATTTTTAGGTGGCATGTGCACTTGAAAGTGATTAATGAAAGCTTCCGCCAATTCATTAAATGAATGAATGGAATGATTAGGCAAGTTGGAAAAACCATTCTAAGGAAATATATTTAAAGGTCCTTGGAAAGACTTTTGCTAAAAGTTTATCATCAAGGACAAAATCACAATAAAAGGTAGTAAAAGCATTGACATAGTTGATAGTGTCTCCTTTTCCTCCATATTTCTCAAATCTCAGCATTCCTATCCCTTATGGCATCGGGGTACGTAATATTTCTAATGATAAGGGGTAGCTTTGAACAAGATATGTGGTGGGAGTAATTTGAGCTTGACTAAAGGTGGAAAGCTGGTGTTGCATGGATGAAATAGTGTTAAGGAGTTGTGTCATAAAGGGATCATGATAATGGGGTTGAGGTGGAAGGGAAAATGGTGATGGTGTGTATGTCATGTTAGGGGAAGTGGAAGGAATATTAAGGGGTGTGAAGGTCATGGAATGAGGTTGCAATGCCACAAAAGGTGGAGGAATGCTAGAATTGGTTTGATGTAAAGTTGTATGAACTTGTGGATTGGTGTAAGTTGGTATGGAAGCTATAGTTGAAGGAGGAGAAACTTGAGATGCTCTTTGGGTGATAGGAATGTTTGTTGATGGAGTATTGGAAGAGGCATATTTATTGCAAATCTTGACAATTTGTTTTAGCACTTGTAAGACATCATCACTTTCAATTAAGTGATGAAGGTTCTCAATAGTAGGTATAGCAGTGGTGGAAATGTTTTCAAGTGATAAGTCTTGTTGTAAATGTGCAAATTATTCATGAATGTTAATAACCTTTTTCTTGCAAGAGAGACTTGTTTTGATTGTCAACATGCATGGGATGGAAATGTAAAGGCATGGAAGTGGTATTGTCAAGGCCTAATGCACCATTGTCCATACTAGGAGTAGGAGCTTGTGAGATCCCAAGGTCCACAACGAAAGTGCTATCGTGGGATGCCATGAGTCTAGAACTTCTTCTCACTAAAGTATTATCAATAGGGCACCAAACACTCATGCAAGTAATACAAAGGAGGGGTGGATGCAAATGCAAGCTATTCTAAGAATGTAAAATGCAAATAAAGGAAGATATTCTAACTCTAATAGAGATATGAATAAAGAAAATAGAAATGCAAAAAATGTCAAAAAATAGTGAAAAATTAATGTCTAAAATATGCAAAGGAATTGATTCGCCTTGGGTGGTGAATGAGTCCTAGGATGCAATTTTTCTGTATTTTTCAAAATTTTGAGAATGATTTAAATTCTTTTTAGAATGATAAAATAGGAATAGAATGGATATTTTTAGTTTTTTCAATGAAATTGAATGCAAGAATGAAAACTAAATGAGTTTTCCACTAATGCAAAATGAAAGATCCTAGAATGCTATAACAAATCAATGTCCTAATTGAATTGAGATGCAAATGTAACCTAGGATGCAAGATATGGATATAATCAGAAGTTTAAAAATGTTCAAAAGTCAGGTTCACCAAAATGAAACATATATTTTAGGACCCAATGGACTCTCTAACTCTTATAGGGTTTTTCACCCAAAAGGAGAGAGATTGGATCCTAAAATGGTTATGTGACATTCAAATTAGGACACATGTGATGTGATGTGATTTAAATTAACTAAACTAAATCCAATTGACTGATTACAACAATCTAAAATGAATGAAAAAGTGTAATTTAAGCTATGTTTGAAAACACGTTGTGATATGCAACTGTGAAAGATGAAGAAATAGAAAGAAATATGCAAAATAGAATGTACAAGGTCAAATCTGAGTGGACTTGGATGTTAATTGAGCTTTCTAGAATGTATAGAATGCTGATGAAATTTTGTAATTTTTCATAGTGGGACTCATTTGCCAAGGGTGGAAAATCAGTTCTCCTATTGTTGAAAAAGTGTCAAGAACTGATTTTTGATAGTTGGGAGTTGGTTTTTGAAAAAATGCTAATTTTAGATTTCAAGTGGGACACATTCACCAAGGGTGGAAAATCAGTCCTCCCCAAGTTGTTTGGAAAATCAAGAGACAACACTGTTACTCCAGATCTGGTAATGTCTGAATATTAGGTTGTTGAGGTCGACTCTACAAAAAACAAGTTGAAAACACTCAAAATGCTTAAAGGGATGATAAGTTGATTTGAAGAGCATAGGTGACTTGGATTCCACTTTTCAACACCTTTAAACCTATAAAATGTACAAAAAAAAGGCTACAAATACACATTCAAAGGAATAAAATGTTGGGGGGTTAGTGAATAGGGGTTTTCCTTAGTCAAACCCCACTTTAGTAGTTAAACCAAATAGAAATGAATGAAATGAAAGGGAAATGATAAATGAATAACATCAAAGTATTACAAACTTACCACATCCTTGAATATGCAAATTTGAAGTGATGTCAATGGTTGCTCCAAAGTGCTTGAAAGTGCTTGAATTAAAGATGTAAAATGCTTGATTGCTTAAGTGAATAGGTGGATAAGTGAAATTGATGAATGGGTGTTAAAATGAGATGGAAAACACATATTTATACAATTCTTGTGCCTTAGTATTCATTCATACCTTATCACAGGCAAATATGAAGTGAATTTGAGTAAAATATTGAAAGAAATTTTGAAATATTTTGAATTTAGGGCCAATGGGGACTAATTCTCCACCCTTGGTGAATGAGTCCCACCTAGGACCCAAAACTAAGTGTTAGGAAAAATGTTATCTTTAATGTTGTTTCTCAAGATAGGACCCAAAAATACACTTAATATAAGCATATGAGGGAATAAAGAGACAAAATGAAGCATGAGAAGGGTGTAAATAGGGAAAATGTGCCTAGAAAATTATGAAATCTTGTTACGAGACTTTACAACACTTCAAAATAGGACTTGTTGATGAGTGAAAAGGTGGTTTTTAGGTGAATTGCATTAAATAGAGTCTAGAAGGATGTTGAAATGTCTTACAACACTTCACAATGCCTTCGCAAGACATCGTTCTTTGAATTTTAGCACCAAACTAAGCATGTTCAAGTGGGTATGTGCAGGATCATGATGAGCCAAAAAGTGGTACTATGAAAGTGATATGGTGGCCCATGTGGCTGACAACTTTTTTTTACCCAAAATTGATGAAACGAAAAGGGTTGTTAAAGGAGATACTCAACTTTCCACCAATATAAATTATTCTTTACTTTGAATTTAATAAATTATTATTATTCATTTTTATTTGAATTACCTCTAAAGTCTTGATTCATAGGTTGATTGAAAAATATCTATAGCTTTCAAATAGTATCACTTCTTTTGAATATGAAACATGCGTCACATTCTATGATTCATATACTATAGGATTAAAAAAAATAAAATTGAATTTCATGAAGTTTTGACCAAGTTAAGGTGGTCAGACATATGAGTTTTTATATTTTAAGAATTTGTAAATAAAAATCATAATTAATTATTTACTTGGAAAAAATTGCAAAAAAAAAATATGCATCACATACGGACATGAGTCCACTCTACTTATATCCTAAAATATTATAAAAAAATATTATGATTTTATTGTGAAGGTTAGAGATTGGTGGAAAGACACCTACTTATTTTTTCCCTAAAATTTAAGAGTACTCTTGAAATTTCAAACTTTCACCAAGTAGATTTTTTTTTAATAAACCTAGTAGTTTAGAAACTACATTCAATGTGCTACAGATTCTATTCTTACATATTTTTGAGAATAATATAGATAACTTATTCAAATTTTTATGTCAAGTTTCCTAACTCTAATTTTTCTAAATTTTTTGCCACTTAAGGGCTTGTTTTTTCCATGATGATCCTACACATACCCAAGCCAAGAGACATCATAAAATTAAAGCAACATAGCTCCAACACTATGAAACAAGACCTAAAAGTAAATGAAAATGGGAAGGGTCCATTTTTCAACGATATAGTATAAATATACAAATTAGGATTACCCTCCTTGGTTTAACATAGCTAGAAGTGTAGGAGATTTCAGTCACTCACTGAATCTCATTTGTTGGCCACATCAACACATTGAGTCTTAATATGAGAGAGTGGCTACTCTTTAGGAATCATTGCATTTGTTGATTTGGAAACCAATAGATTGGCGACTCTACTGCGAAGAACTTTGAATCTCCAGTGCAAATTTGTTGAAGTCCATTTGGAAAGAGTCAAAAAGAGTAAATGAACATCTAGTTCAGAAGTTGAAGAAGTTCCAAATCTACAAATTAGTTTTTTGTAGCCCTAAGGTGACTCTGCTAGAAGTAATTAGATAAATATACCCTTGCTTCAAAGGCTTTCCTCTTGTTGAAGAGGTGGCGACTCTTCTTAGACAATTTCTACACATGAGGGGTTGTTGTTTGTTATTGTAACCTGAAAGTGCTCTATTCAAAGTTGCAATAACTGGAGGTGTGAAGGTACACAATTCCCTCCATATTTCCATTTGATGAACCTTTCATATTGAATAAGAATTGATGTTATGTTTAAATATTTTGTCTAAGAATTCACAAACTAGTTAATATGGATGGTTAGAATGAAATTGTATATCTTAAGAATTATTGTCCATTTGCATTATCATATGTGTCAAGCCCTAGTTACCATCATATTCACAACTATCTTAGTGATCCTTGATATTTTCATAGTTGTGATTGTGCACCATTAGTCAAAACCATATTTTCATACATCCATGGATTATCAAAGAGAAATAACCATGCCGCTAGAAACTTGGATGCATATACTCTAGAAGCTTCAGAAATCTGATAACCCTCAAATAGTTGAAACCCCAAAGTCATGAACCCAAGTGTAAACAAGCCTAGGATAAGGCTGAAATGGAAAATTGTATTCAAAAGAGGAGTTAAAGAGTTGAAAAAGAGGCACCTGATGGCTATAGAAGCCCAATTAAGAGATAACCATACTAGAGATCTATTAACCAGGTTTTTGCACCTTTTTTCAATTATATTGACTCATTATATGACCAATTATACTTGTCATGGATTGATTATAAGGTTAAAAGTGTGTCATCTCTAGTCTATAAGGAGATGCCTAGGTTTAATGGATGCAATGTGTGTGAAGGAGACGCACATGTCCAAAGTTTTTATAATTTCATGGTGAAACGTTCATTTGGTGATAAAGATATGTGGATGAGAATTTTTGTCAGATCTCTCGAAGCTAAAGCTAGGGATTGGTACTTAAGTTTTCCTAAAAAGTCCTTTTCCTACTGGGATAAACTAGTGGATGCTTATAGAGAAGAATTTGCAAAAGAACCTTTTTATCTTGTCATAAAATTGAAACAACTTAAGAAACAAGATGATGAGTCAAGCATTGCTTTCAGTCATAATTTTTTTATTGCTCTTGCACTAATCCCTGAAAGTTTCAGACCTAATACACTAGATTGCATTCACATGTATTTTGAAGCTTTTGAGGAGGGATCTAGTGAAGTGTTGAAGGATTTATGAATATTGAGTATGCAGATGGCTTACACATGTTTAGATAATATGGAAAAGATGGGGAATGAATATGTGTAAGGTTTGATATCTTCAGTTGTGGGTAAACATGTTGATGATCAGATGTCTTCAATTTTAAATACAAATAAGTGCATCATTGAAAATGAAGAAGTTATGAATGATACAATGTCTACCATTGATGATCATGATAGTGAAAGTGTTTGTGTCCATCCTCAAGATGATGAGCAACTCAATGATGACATGGGTATGTGCAGGATCATGATGGGCCAGAATGTGGCAATATGATGGGTATGTGTAGGGTATGTGGTTGACGACTTTCTTTTCCCTCAAAATTGATGAAACAAAGAGGGTTTTTAAGGAAGATTCTCAGCTTTCCACCAACATAAATTATGCTTTACTTTGAATTTAATAAATAATAATTATTTATTTTCTATTTTAATTATGACTAAAGTGCTGATTGATAGGCTGATTGAAAAACATCCATAGCTTTCAAATGGTATCACATTTTTTGAATCCAAAACATGTTTCACATTCTATGCTTCACATACTATAGGATTTAAAAAAAAATGAATTTCATGAATTTTTGACCAAGTTAAGGTGGTCAGACATAGGGGTATTTATAATTTTTAAAATTTGTAATAAAAAAATCATAATTAATTATTTAATTGAAAAAAAATCTACATAAAAATATGCATCACATTTGGACATGAGTCCTGTACTTATATCTAAAATATTATAAAAAAATATTATCATTTTATTGTGGTTAGAGTGGTTAGACAGACACCTACTTATTTTTTCCCTAAAATTTAAGTACTAGCGCATTAAAATTTCAAATTTTCACCAAATACATTTTTTTTAAATAAACCTAGTAGTTTATAAACTATATTAAATTTTCTACGGATTCTATTCTTACATATTTTTGAAATAACATAGATTACTTATTCAAATATTTACGTCAAGGTTCCTAACTTTGATTTTTTTGAATTTTTCACCGCCTAAGGGCCTATTTTTTCCATGATGATCCTACACATACCCACACCTAGCCCAATATTGAAATGCAAAAAGATGAGGATTTCTATTGTGACACCCACTACATTGTGTTTTCAAACCTTAATGATGGTGATATCATGGTACACCCTAACTTACTTTTTGGTGACGCATGCAGTTCTAATGTAAGTCATCTTCCTTCCAATTATGAACTAGTTTGGTAGCATGGTGATAATATGGGTAATGACAAACAACCATTTGATTTTAATGATTCATTGTATGATGAACATGAGAGTATGCAAGCTGATGACCATGATGTTTATATATATAATAAGCAATATTTTGAGAATTTTATTGTAGATTTGGATAAGTATTTTTTTCCTAATTTAGATGAGCCTAGTTATGAGTCTTTTCATGTGGATATGGATGCTGATTTCAAAGAAAAAATAGATTATTTTCTTGAACTAGAATTGCTCACTTTTGAACAATCTATGAATGTCGAAGATGTTGACATGTTTTGTTTGGAGGATATCAAAGTGAGCAAGAAAAAGGATACGTTAGAGATTCTTGATTATCTTCTACCCCAACATGTTGAGGCACAGTTGCAGGGTGTGCCAATATATGAGTGCATTTCTTTGCAAACACTTGGAGATAGTTTAAATAATGTGCATAATATTTTCATTGGTCCATGTAATCATTTCACTTTTCATATGCAAACTACTAGTCAGATTGAGCTTGATGATCCCAACCATATGACAGAGTATGAGTGCCATATTTTTTAGTTGGATGAAGTTTTCTTATAGTGTGGTAACATGCAAAACATTGAAGAATGTTGTTTTCAGCTTGAAAATGATTTAAATGATAAATATTATAAGTTGTTGCCACACGATAATTAGTATTTTAAGGGTATGTTTAATTTGTAGATGCATGGTAATTATAAATTTGTTGATAACATTATATATGATGGGTTGTTGGTAGATACCAACATATTTAATCAGGCATATTGCAGTGATGTTTTCAAGTTCATTTCAGTGAAGTGTGAAGAGAAATTTTTCTATGACAGAGGTAAGAAGAGACCTATAGTTTTTGGTGGCCTTGGGCCATTAGATATGGTTTTAATTGTCAAACTAGAGTAGTAGGGGGAAAAGATGACCTTTTGACTCTATCACCCAATAAAGTAGGTACTCGGTTTGCTCCTCCAGAGGATCTGAATTCTTGCTATGCCCACAAGGGGTATACATACCTAGTCGGAGACACTATTGGGACCTCCAAATTTTGGCTAAATTTTCAGGGCCCATGTAAAAATTTTCCTAACGCACTTAGAAGTACCTTACAAAATAAGCCTAAGTAGCCTAGTTTGAGAGTGTATAACTTTGTACCCCTTGATTATCATGCAAAATCACTTTTATGGAAATGTTGAACACCTGTTGGAGATTCCATATGTTCATTTCTAACTTCCATTGATAAATTTTAATAATTTTTTTATGCCCTTGTTTGGAGGTCCAAAAGTTGGTTTGTTGTTTCCACATGTTGCACCTTTCTGAGTAGGCCACCTTTGTGATGATGTATCTTTGTGCCTGTTGAGTATTAAGCCCAACTAATATTTTTCAATGATTCTTTGTATATTAATGAAGCCTCATGTTAGTTGGCATAGCCCCATGAATCAATTTGTCAAGTTCCCTAGCTTGAATCCTTTTGCAAAAACTTCAGATTTGCAAACTAAACTGTTTAAATTTGCAGAAAGTGGGCTCACAATTGAAATTTTCTTTTGCAACCTTTTAACATGCATATGAAAGTGGTTATTCCCTATGATTGTATATACTATTATCTACCACTTTTCTAGTTGCTATACCCCAACACCTCATTCAATATTTTTTCAAAGCCCATTGTAGATGAACTTTTTCATAGTTTCAAAACCAACATTTCCATATTTTTAGAGAAGGCAACTTTGAGCATTAATATCTCACACATGTTATCAGATCAAGTCAAAGCCCTCTTGCACACATATTAAATGTACCCAATTGATCTAGTGTACCTAGTGGTATCCCCCCAGAAGATGATATGATATTTTTTTAGAGTAGCAACTTGGTGAGCTTTAATTAGTTTTAAACAGGTACAATTGCAGAAAAGTCCAAGTAGGCTATTTTGAAATTGAATAACCTTCACCTCAGGATCTCTTTCTCTAAACAATATTTTGCATTGCGTTATGGGGTCAAATTTCTACATGCCTATTCAATGTCACACCTTCAAGATAAGTTCAGATGGGTTATTTTATCATTTTCTGATCGCGACATGGCCAAAACAGGTGTTCCAAATAGTTTCAAATTTTGAAAATATAAGGACAACCAATTTTTTGTTTTAGTCTAAAACCACTATATTTGCATTTTCATCAAGATCAAAGGTCATTTGATATACTATTTTAATGTATTGTTGTTGTAGCGAATACATCCTAGGGGTTGGTTTACAAAGTAAGTACCTAATTTTTGATGGATGGGAAAATTTAAAGAAATGGGTTTTCTCTAAATAATTGATTATGACTGCATGCAAAAAATATCTGCTCCAGGGGTCACCATTTCTACACAGTGAAATTTCTTTGTTTAGGCCACAAGCATAATTAAAATTTGCTTGTTCTCTAATGTTTTCAAATGATAATATTTAAAATATTTTGAGTATTTTAAATATTAGGCAAATGCAAATAGGCATTTACGAAAAGTGTAAAGTGCATCTCAAATTTTTAAAAGGAAAGGCAAGTTTAATTCTTTCTTTCTATTGGTCGAAGTTATGACAGGACGACAACAACTTCTTCATGGGGAAACTCATTGCCATAGATGGTTCGATTTGTATTCACCATTTGATATTGTCAATCAGCGATGGTAGTTCCTTTTCATTTCCAATCACTGTTATTATTTTTCTTTCCCTTATCTCATTGGCAATGCCTTATGAGTAGGGGCAAGATTGTGTGAGAAAATTGGGCACATCTTCCTTGCACATGGACGGTTGCATTTGTAGTGAAAATGCTTCATAATTGTCTGGGGATTTTCTATTTTAGTGTTTTCATCAAGGTTGTATTATTGTGTGTTCAATTTTTCTCAGCTGGGTTAAGCCCTTATTCACATGGGAGCCATGAAAGGAAGATTGAGCTGCATTTTGATTGCTATAAACTTTTGCTTGATGTTGCCAAAGGTTCTCTGTGAAGAATGGATGATTCAAGTGAGAAAAAATGAATATCTCCCATCACCATTTTATTGCATCTTTTCCTAAATCCATTGGTGATGAGCGATGGTTCTCTCTTATATCGTCCATCGATGAAGGGAGTTTTTACTTCTTCAGGCTATTAGCGATGAGCGCTACAAAAAAAAATCCCATTGCTAATTAATATTAGTTTTTCTGAGTAAATTTTTGACATGTGTGATGTTGTTGGGGATTATTAAAGTAAATGAAGTGGTGGGAACTGGGGGGTCTTAGTAAATATTTGGTGAAGGATTAATGGGTGAGTAAATAACATGTGAATTATGGTGCATGGAAATGGATATTTCGCAGCCTGGTTAAGTTTCAAATTAAATAAAATTTTAATTTTTTGGGTAATGGATAATGCTCATGTAAAGTTTAGCAAAACATATCACTAATTAATTTTAGCTTTTCAAAATGAATTAGAGATGATTGATAAGGTAAAAGTTCACAAGTAAATAGTTTGTGCAACATAAAGTATAAATTAAAATAAGGACTTTTCCCATCACTATTTATCATCTCATTTTTTAATTTTATGGGCTATGTGTGATGATGGTTGTGAGGTAAAGGTGGGCCTAATTGATTCTTTAAATGAATGGCTTAAGTAATGTTTTAAATGAGAGGTTAGAAAAACATACTTTCCTAATGAGTGGAGGTGATATTTTTATTTTTAAGGGATAACTATTTTTAAATATGGAGTCAAATGTAAAAGTGCTTATGAAATTTTTGCCTAAAAGTGAAAATTAGAAAGTAAAGGCCCCCATTAGTAAAATTTGAATAATTATATGGGAGGAAAATATATGGCATTCTACAACAAAACAAAAGGGGTAGAATTTCTTGGGCAATTATAAAACTATTTTCAACTGCAAAGGGGTAAAGTAAATGTTTGTTATGGAAGAAAATAGTAGATGCAACCGGGTAAAATGATGAGGAATGGTGTGTTTTCCCATGGGGAATATTTTTCTGTTATAAGTGAAAGATGAACATGTAAGGGGGAAAATTTTATTACAATGAATGATTTTTACAAGCCAACAGAATATTCTTTACAATGGGGCATTTGTTCAACATGGGTAAAGAGTAAACAAATAGAATGATGAGTTTAAACAAAGAGGAATATTTTTCTGTTGCAAGGTAGTGGAGTGAGGAGCAAGAAAACATAGAACAAATTGAAGAGTCTTCAACAAGTAAAGACCGTTTCATATAAATGAAACTGAATATGCCATGTGTCTTCTTTAGATCTCCATTTCGGGTTTGCACTTTCTTTAAGAGCATATTTTTTGTTTCTGAAAAGAGGTTGCACATTGTTTAGCTTTTCACGAGAAATTTTTTGTAATAGAGGTTTCATGTATATTGCTAGTTTTCAAGTCTCTGGAGTAGTATGAGTTTTGTAATGAAGAGTGTAATTACAACATAGTCATAGTTGAATGTAAATGACATATTATTTTGGACTAGTTGTCTCCATTGTTCACTTTGCATAAATTTGAAATATGAGTGGTCAAAGATTGTTATTATTCAACATCTTTCCTTTATAAATTTCCTAGTTATGAGAGTCTCTTAGTGTAAGAGAGTGAAAGTTTTAATGCTTTCCATAAACCTATACCCCATCCTATCTCTCTTATTTGTGGGAATGATGTGATTGAAGAGTATACAAGCATAGATAACCATGAGGATCATATTTTTTCTTCTCCCAATGCCTCTCCTATTAGTGATTAACGCACCTTGGTAAAATAAGATGCAATCAAATGGGAGTCATGAAGGTATTGTTTATTCCTTTCCTCCTCTCCCTTGGAAAGATATTATGACACATGACGATGAGATCATTGAAACTAATTTACCTAGTCTCCATTCATCTCTCAACACCCCCACTACTTGTGAGAATGCTTTAGTGAAAGAGGATACAATCATAGGAAATCATGAAAACCACATAAATATGAGGACATGTTGATGTTAAGAGATATAATGATTGAAAGCTATGTCAATCTTATCTCTCCTACTCAGATAGACATTATAGGACATGAGGATGTAGTTGTAGATAACCATGAAAATCAAATTTATCCTTCTCCTAATATCTCTTCTACATACAAAGAAGATAGCTTGGTGCTAGAAGATACACTTTTTGAGAGTCATGAGAATCTTGTTTCTCCCTTTCATAATGCCCCTACCATTTTTGAAGATCTATTTGAACAAAAAACTCCAACCATTGGTGATCATGAAACTCATAGTTGTTCTTCTCTTGATCCCTCCCCTATTTATATGACAAACACTTATATAAATAGGGGAGGCCTGAAGAGAAGAACAACTACGAGTTTCATGATCACCAATGGTTGGAGTTTTTTGTTCAAATAGATCTTCAAAAATGGTAGGGGCATTATGAAAGGGAGAAACAAGATTCTCATGACTCTCAATAAGTGCAACATGAATTTGAAACCATTTGGTGAACACTAGAATTTATCTTTTAGAATTTTGAAGTGGTACAAAATGAATGTGTCTTATCTTAAATTTTTTTTGGAAGTTACTTCTAGATTTTTGAAAATAATAAAATATGTGTAATTAAACCCTAAAACATTTTCCAATAATCAATTTGACAGTATTTTAAATCTTAAAATAATAAATTCAATTTAACTTAAAACTAAACCTCATAGATGCATTAGGGCACAGATGACCCCATAAATAATAATTAGAAAATTATAACGCTCTCTGTGCACTAAGCAGGTTTGTGGCATTTAGCAAGTTGTCATCTCGAGTGAAAGACATAAATCACTTAAATAATTCATCTCGAGTGAAAGACATAAATCACTTAAACAATTCATCTCAAGTGAAAGACATAAATCACTAAAATAATTTCATTAAATCACTTAAATAATTTCATTTTCCCCCTAGCTGCTCAGTTTATCTTAAACATTAATTTTACAAATTTAAACTACTTAGAATACCCATAATTTTAAACATTAATTTTAAGCATTTAAGGATATCCGTAGTGTTTAGCTTTTCAACCTATTATTTTTATTTTTAAATATTAATATTTGTATACTATATTATATTATATTTATTATATATCATAGTACATATTATATATAATATTCTAACATTATATATAATAATTATACATTATGTATTTAATTTTCTCTATGTAATATTCATATATACTTTAAAACTTTAGTTTCTTCATATTTTAAAAACAATTATTTTAAATATCTTTTAAAGCAAGATGACATCATTATTCCACTTTATTCTGGTTGGTGGAACTAACATAAATATCTGCCATATGGAGATTGGTATATCTATTCCACATTCTCTTGGGGAGCATTTCAAGGGGAATAAATGTGCAGCAGGTAATTCTTGATTATAATTTTCTTTAACTCAATTTATTTGGTTATTGTTCTTCAGTATAGTATATGCAACACTTTCTAAAGTCATTTATAATGACCCCAAAAAGTATGCAACATGATCATTCTACTCACTGCTTATGTCTATGGGAAATAGGATCTGTTAGTTTCAGATAAGTTCTTGTCAAATGCATTGGGTGAATCTTTACTGTGCCTCCTTAAAAAAGCTTTACATAAAATGTTTTGATTTTTTACCACTAATACTAAACTTTTGGTTATGGTGTATGTTCTCTACACTGATTATATTTTTCTTGTTTTACAACAGATGCCCATATTTGTAATTTTTACAACATATGCCCTTATTTGTAGCAATCTACTAATGCCCTGTTGTAAATGTGCAGAAGTATGTTAAAAAATTCACTCCAAAAAACCATGGAAGGCATGGTATGGGGAGGGACAATCAGGTGTGGAACGCTTCCTTGGTTGTCTTTCGGGATCAAGCCAAGTGTTGGACATTTTGGTGGTAAGTACCATGGTTGATTTTGTTCTAGTAATCGTTTTTCAATAGACATGGATTTCTGGTACCTCTCGCTAGCTCATATTTAGATAATAACAAAATGATCTCTTCACTGAAAAAGTATGTATAAGAGTTTAAAGAAAAATAAATAAAATATTGAGGTAATAAAAGAATCAAGAAAGAATAAAACCGCTTTCCGACCTCAACTTTTTTATATATACCCAGCCCTTCCAACGCAGTTTTCTTATTCTCAGTCTTGTTCTTTAATCTTTGCTCGCATTTGTTCCCTAGAGTGCTTATTTCATTTGTGTTGCAGCAAATAGATCGAAAGGAAAGATGGTTAGAATGCCGTGCGGATGGGCTGCCAGCCTGCTTTTCATATGCGTGTCAATAGCTATGGTGATTGTCGTGGTCTCCTCCACGCGAAAAGGAAGCATGGAGCCGGTCGAGGAATCGATCCCCTCCCGGTCCACATCAAACCCTCAAGAATGTGGGACTCGTCGTCCGCTGACTCGCTGGCGATGAACGCTAGTGTAGCCCTGAGAAACACAGGCTATCACATCATGGGCACCGCATTTGAGATGCTTGCAGACCAGTTCCTCCCCTTAGGCCCTAAAACATTTTTTTGCCATAAACGACCTGGCCATGGTGAACAGCACGTTACCTTCTTGGCTCACTTTTACTCTACTTCGTTACCACACAGCCACTGAAATGCTCCTCTGGCAAGACCTCCAGATTCTGAACTCGGACGATTGCTTACCCACTCGTCTTTACCGCAAGGGTTTGGTGGTAACCACTGAGCGCACCGAGACCACCGTGGCGTTAAACGGCGTGGTGATCTCCCACTCGGACATCTTTGTGGCAGGCGGTCTGGCAATACATGGTGTCCAGAGGCCTTTCTTTTACGTGGATGAGTCTATAACTGAGGTTCAGTGTAAGTCCCTTCCTTTGCCATCATGTAATGTGTACGACTCCTTACCAATTACAAAGGAAATTTATTTGCAGCGCCGCCGCAATGCAACCTCCTCGTGGCTGTGGCACAGTTTG